>JASDQU010107643.1:83058-95360 GCA_032191745.1 Picea mariana | reverse complement strand
TTTATTTGCATGCACCAGGGTTGACACTTGTCACCCTGGGAACTGCATGTTTTCCAACCGTTACCTTCCTCCCACCACTTGGGAACTCACGGGTCCCTTCAAAGGAACTTAGGATAAAAGAACATATCTTTTGAAACAATATTAAAACAATATTAAAATATTATTTCCAGGTTTAAGCCCCTAGACTTAGCCCCTAGGCTCATCACTCAACCCCTTTCCCACCTTCCATCCCCTAGTTCCCTTTCCCAATCTGTGGACGCTCAGTCCCCCATCACTCTTTCATCGTGGACGGTCTGCAGTGGCGGTATTTATATTTTATTAATTGACCTGCATACATACAAGTACATTAACATGCTCCTAGCCTTTAATACTTAGGCTCCCTGGCCTAACAAAACTCATAAGCCTACAGCTTATACAAAACTTGGCTCACCAGCCTATAGAACATATTTACAATTCTTTGCATATGCATGATCTGCAACGGGGCTTGGCCTTGGGGACACTACAATATAGAGGGAGGGAGTGAGAGGGGTAGAGAGAGGGAAAGAGATTTATTTAGTGTTAACATAAACATGTGTGCATTCATGTTATTAATAATGTCCATGAATTTTAGGAATGTGTGTGCTCTTTAGGAACGCATGTGCGCTATAGGAATGCGCTCATGTTCCTAGGGCACGCGCACATTCTTTTGAATTCAATTTTTTTTGGGTGAGAGTGAAAACATTAGCCTACGTGTCTGCTAACTTGGTTCCTTTAAATTTAGGTTCGGGATGACAAACCTAGTGGTTTGGTCTACGAATTGATAAAAACCTCCATTTTTGTGAATACATCTGTATATATCTATCTTTTACGTTATTTTTCTATAGTCTAAACAATTAAGTTACTAACAAAACTACAAACATAGATAGAATCGGCTATGTAGATTCCAAATATAGTTTTTTTTTTTAAATCAATATTGTTTACTATTTTTAATCTTTTTTTGCCTTCACATATATCAAAATACTATAATACATACCTCTCTTGTTTTTGCTATAACATTTTTTCGGCCTAACCTTATCTTGAACGAGTTATATGTGACACTAAAGGAGTCATATATCTATTATCTACTTGGAAAAAGAAATTGTTTTGATCATGTTCACTTTGATAATTTTTAAAAATATAAAATTAATATTCTAAATTTCCAAAACATACACGACACAAGAGCAATGGGTTCTCTACAAGAATACAAGTTTTTGGAACAAACTTCCATCGCTAAGGTACTCCACACCACGAACAAAGACATATACCTTATATTCTTTTGGAAAAATAAGATACCACTATTAGAAAAAAATAAATTTGAGAGTTATTCACAATTTCCATGAATAAAAGTTGTACATCCGGAAAACTAATTCAATTTCCTACTCATCTTTTTACACCATATTCAAATTTATTGTAGAATAATCCCTCCAAGTTAACATATTGTTGTTTTTCTAGGTTTGCATTGCCACTAAGCGTCATGAGAGACCACCATTAACTTGCACTCACCCATATATATAAACTTATAATTATAATGGTTATGAATTATATATATATATATATATATATATGAATTTGTGATAGGTTTTTTTTTAGTAATTGTATTTTGTATATAATCTATTATGTTATTATAAAATATTGAATATTTTCAATTTACCATGAATTATTTGCAAAGAATTGTATTGAATGATAATTTCATAGTTTTAAGAAGGGTGATGTTGATTTCTGTTTTTCATTATATTCAATAACTAAATGAATTTAATAAAAAAATAAATGAACACTATGCATATACTCATATATTAACTAAGTTTAAATAATCACAAGAACAATAAGGGAATAGGGGTAACAAGTCAAAGTAAAATGTAAAATTACACAACCAAATAACCAAATGCATATACTCATACATTAACTAAGTTTAGCTAATCACAAGAACAATAAGGGAATAGGGGTAACAAATCAAAGTAAAATGTAAAATTACACAACCAAATAACCAAATATTCTATCTAAACTAATATAAGTATTATAATCTAATATAATTAATATAACAATAAAGAATAATCCTTAGATTAATAATACATCTCCTCAAAGTAACCAAATTAGGGTAAGGGGGTCATTCTTTTGGATTACAATATTTTCGAACAATTCTCTATCTCCATAACTATATTTAATTTTCCTTTAATTCCAAGTAAGTTATGTCAATCCCATATAAGGAATCCATTACACAAATTATAACTAAATAATCCAACAAATAACTCATAACCAAATAAATCATAAAAGCATATGAAGTTGTAGTAGTGGAAACATTAGGTACTAAATAACTCATAAAATCATATGAAGTTTTAGTAGTGGAAACATTAGGTACTTGCATTCCTTCAGCTTGGTAAAGGCGAACAATTAGTTCCAATCACTAGTTCAAACCAGTACTTCACAAGTAGGATGTAGACCATGGGGAAATTGC
This sequence comes from Picea mariana, assembly GCA_032191745.1. Lineage (NCBI taxonomy): Eukaryota > Viridiplantae > Streptophyta > Pinopsida > Pinales > Pinaceae > Picea > Picea mariana. The sequence goes on along the minus strand of JASDQU010107643.1, from coordinate 92,890 downwards.
ATCTAAGAGGTATCTTTCGACCTAACTTATATAGGAAAATAATCTTAGGTGTTTCCCCTTAATTGGGGATAAGCACAACGAGGATGTAATATAAGAACCCCTACTACTCAATAAGTTTACCCACTCAATCTCATAAATGGATTTAGAGATTAGATATCCAACTAATCAACCATATCATGGTGGAGTGGTGGAGAGGCTCTAGAAGTTATAACATCCCCGTATCTTATAAGATTATGGTGTAGATAGATCTTACTATTTAAGGATAACAACTCTCTCTCAAGAATGTCTCTTGACCTCCTATTATCAATACCATTTTTTCCTTTTAATTAAAGCTTTGATTTATCTTCTCGAATTTAAAGACACATTAGAAGCACTCCTTATTAATCTTACATCTTTTATCATATAAAGGGCTGGTCATCCTAATTTCCTTTTAATACAACACCTCGATAAACTTGTTAATGGAGGGATGTAATGCAAAGTTTCATAGTTAAGATTTTCCAAGCATTTTTATTTTGGAGATGGAGGGTGCAATATTGGAAAGTGAGGATGCATATAATATTGGAAGGTGAGAATACATATAATACTCACATCTTCTTTTTATCTCCACCCTCCAATAATTTAGCTATTGAAGAATTTATTACAGCATTTGAAATGTCTAAATGGTTGATGATCCCTATCAGCTTTCACCATTATATATGTTAGTTGAATATACTCGCTAAAGATATGCATCCTTCTGGTGGACAGTGTCCATATGTATAATAAATCTAATGTTGAGTTTGTGCTAGTATCTATTCAATGCACCCTACACAAAAACATAATGCAGTACTAAAATGTTTTGGATCCCATCCCGGGACTGCATAATGTAGCTAGCGCCTCTCCTTTAACCAATAATCTTAGCAAAACCCTATAGTTATGAATGCTGACAATAGATGCCATCTTGAAAGCCATTGCCAACGTGCGATCTTGCCTTATTGCCTTCCGATCTAGCGGCTTCAGCATTCTTATCTTTGTGCGCATCGTGCAATCCTTGCGGCCATTGATTTGAGTCCTCTACTCTCTGGAGCAAGATTTCTTCTCTACGGGGTCTCGGATCTCTTTGTAGGTGGATTAGGCGTGTGTGATGTTCATGAGATACTTTCTCGTTGGGCGCAGCACTAGGGAATTTCTGCATCCGTTAGTTTGCATACTAGCATAGATCCAATTTATTCAGCGTCCAAAGGAAAAGAAAATTCAGTTGCAAATCTCATTAATTTTTTATCCTCGTGAACCCTACGCCTAATCAGTCAAAGGTTAACGTTCACCCTTCCTAGATAAATTCATCATCTTACTTCATGCCAGTTTTTTTTAAAGCAGAAATAGGACCTTTATTCATTTCTTAAGCGTTCAAGATCTTCCTCCAGTAGGGTTGTAGAGCAATGCAGTATTCTCCTATAAGTTCTCAAAAGGGTTTTTGTTAATTGATTTTGAGGTGGATGGTTGAAATATAATAACAGCTGTAACCAGCTTGTAGCTGCTCAGTCAGCGATGACACCAAGAATGTCTACCTGAGTTGGGACTTGCAGGTTTAGGGGTTTAGGGTTTCAGCGATGACACAAAGGATGTCTACCTGAGTTGGGAGTTATAGGTTTAGGGTTTAGTGGATATTGTGTTTGTCTTTATTAGTCGATATTTTGTGTGTGAGTAACGCGGGATAATATGTGTCGATAGAAATGAAACTGTTCTGATTGATTCAGGAGCTTGAGAAGATTTAATTTCTTCAATAAATCAGGAGCCATTATTCATTCAAAGCGCACCATTTATGTTCCTGTTCATATATTTTGGCTCGTATCGAGCATTTGCCCATGCTAGTTTCTTTCATTTCAGAAAACCTGTGTGCTATATTTCTGATATTGATCAGACAATGAAAGAAAGAAAAAGCTTGAATGTCCATTCAGAGCTCCTGAGGTACATGGGACATTAAGGGTGCACACAGGAGCTGAGATTCCAATTTAATGACAGGACAACAGGAAAAAGTTTCTTTACTTTATAGAAAAATGAATTGTTAGTGTTTACATTTTGGACTTAGTATTCTAGTCCTAATTTCATTGCATTAGTATATAAGTCCAAAAAGTAAATCAACAAAATTAAATTACTCCAATAATAATGACTTCATAAAATACTCTTTGACTGAAGTAAATCAACAAAATTAAATTACATTACTTCATAAAATGCAGTTTGACTGAAGTAAATCAACAAAATTAAATTACTCCGGCAATAATGACTTCATAAAATGCAGTTTGAYCGTACCAGACAACTTTGCATCTATATACTTTTGCGTCTATATTTTCTCCTCACATGTATGTTGAATGTTTGATATCTATGAATCTATGATGTTCATTAATGATAYTTTGTTTCCTTTTWTAAAACAAGAAAGTTGATTAATGATATATTATTTTATGRAACATKTTTAATTTGCTAAATCATGATCGTAAACAGTGGATKAAAAGGTTGATTAACKATATGTTYTGTTAAMCACATGCTTAATTTTCTTAATCAGTCATGACAAATAGAATGCTTGATTATAACAAGAGAATGAGAAKGTTGGTTACTGATAATTTTTCGAAATTTAATAATCTCGTTTGAAAATTTCCATTTTTGATGTCAAAACTTATCCGTTCGCATAACCCCAAACCATAATCCGACTAAATTAATGACATGACTTCTGTGAGCCATAATCCGACCATGTTAATGACATGACTTATGTATGGCTTCTTATTAAAAGAATTATTTTCATAACAATGTTTTAAGGTTATTACACCATTTTCTTCGCGTAATGTCTTGACTTGTATTTGGCTTTATATTAAAAAAATATTATCAGAATAATTTTTTAGAATAAGTACTATTTTTAATTTAATCATTATTTTAAAATCATTTAAATGATAAGTAAAACATTTATTTATTTTTAAATTATTTTAATAGAATGAAGGTAAAAAAGAGGTAATTATTTGAAAACAACTTTTCCTCAATCATAATTACATAAAAGTGTCTTAGGTATTCTTCTCTATCACTTCTTGTATGGGTTGTTGCACCTCCAATCCTGATTTGTTAGATTTAAAGGCACTGATTCATAATCTCTAGTGAATCCATCCTACCAAATGGAGTCAAATTACCTCCAACAGAGATTTTACCGAGTTTAGGGTTTTTTTCTAGTTGTTGTTCAAACTTAATCGTAGAGCAAGTAAAGACAGCGATTGAAATAGTATACGTCATTCAAGTTTTCCTTCCCCTTCTTTTAAAAAAATTATTTAAAGACCAATTGGCTACCTATAATTTTTTAAATAAAAAAACATTTAAAGTCAAATAATTAGCTTGAGGAGTCTAAGGATAGAAAATAAGATATCGACGAGGCTCGTTAAGGACGAGGTAGTAGATTACTATCCTCTATGGTGATGTTCGCTTGTCAAAGAACGGTTCGTGAGAAGGAGTTTTGCATAGATTTATATTTTTTTTTTCCAGCAGAAAAATCCCACGAATTATATTAAGATTATAATTTTTCAACGGTACAAAATCTCACCAAAAAACACAAGAATACTTCTTCTATCCACCTGTCATTAATAACAAAACAAACTAACTTTTGCAGTTCATTGTCAACAAAAGGACTCATCCTAACCTTGCTGTTCAAAATCAAGATTACTTCTATCAAAGATACACGACAACAGAAAAAACCAGTGAGGTTAAAAAGCTTTAAAAGATGTCAAAATGAAAATTTGTTTTAGCATTTTTTCCTTCCCATGAAGTATATGTCAGTCTATCTCTTGTAGTCTCTAATGCTTGTTTCGAGCATTTGTCAGCCTCCACGTTTGTCTCCCTGAATATGTGTTGAACATATATACCTCTGAATGACGAAATCAGCTCCCTAATCTTACCTTTTCAGCCTTCGATATTTATTGCTTGAAGATTTGTTCTTTTATAGAGCCAGTCAATTACTATCTTGGAATCGCCTAATAGCTGGATGTACTAAATGTTTAACTGATTTGCTATGAAAAGCGAAGCCCAAGTGCCCAACAATTCATCTTTAGTATTTGTTCCAACTCCGCCATTAAAATGCCACCTGTATTTGGTCATATCTCTGCAAAAAATGGTGCCACCTGCCCCACAATTTGTACCTCTCTCCATTGAATAACCATTTATCCTGAATATAGAGTTTACTCTTAAACTTTTTGATACCGATTTTTCACCATTGGGTAGATTCCCGAGCATACTTAAGGTCCTGTGGACTATTGACCAAGTAGAAGGCCCTTTACCTTCAAATAACAGATTTTTGTGTTCAAGACAAATATGCCAACAAACCAGCGCTGGAAGTCTTTTTGTCAATGCCTTGTTACCAACCCAATCTTCCATGCATTGGTTTATAGAATTACCGGTCCATGTATAAATTGTGTTTTGTCGCTGAGCACAGGCAATGAATAAAAATGTGGGCTAAATCTTCGACATTTTGATTACAAGGCATGGATATGCCTGGCCCATGCCACCGTTTCGATTGGAGTTTGTCCCAGGTTGACAATCTACCCTCCATCGCCAGCGAGAAAAAAAGAGTAATCTTCAAAGGGAGCCCCCATTGCCAAATGTTTTTCTTCCACCCCTGACAGATCAGAAGGTTCATAGTTGAGAGGATAGAGGCATAAACATTCTTTACCATGAGGGATCCAGAGAAATCGCCCCCCCGTCCATGTAAGCACATCTTTTGTACCCGCCAGAAGAGAGACCCCTGCCATTTTTAACTCTGTCGTGTAATCGTTCCAGTCAGCTGCAGCTGCAAGGCCCCCGTTAATCCCAGATCAAAGATGCTCCTCCATAAATCCACGTGCATCCTAGCAGATCGATGAATGGCATCTTGAGACAGTGTGAAAATCTGAGTGGAATTCAGGAATGAGATAAGCTCTGAATTTAGGATGGATCGGTTGCCTATACCTAGGATTTTTTCCTTGCCAATGAAGATGCTTCTGCCATCTCCAGGGTTCCAACTAAGCCAGTGGAAGATAATAGGAAGAGAGCGAATGAATCTATCCCACATTCGAGAAACAATAGTTGTAGGGGGGCCTTCTGAGCCAGCTAATGAGAGACTTGTTATGAAAGTATTTATCAAATAATACCTACTTCCAAATTCTTCTCTGAGTTAACACTCCAAAGTGTCGTGGAAATCAATGCCAAATTAAAAACAAAAGGATTGAGGAACCCCCAGCCCCCATTTCGTTTTGGTCTGCACAAAATCTCCCACCTGCAAAGATGTAAATGAAAGGAATTTGTTTTCCCATTCCATAAATAATGAAACGTGAGTTTACGTATCTTGTTAAGGATGGAACGAGGAAGAGTCTCCATGGACATCCAAAAAAATGATTGGCCTTCCACCACAGATTTGATTAAGATGTATCTGCCCCTGAGAGAGAGCCACCTATTATACCATCCTGAAATTTTCAGAGAAAATTTAGTACCCAACCAGCACCAATCAACAACTCTATGAGGCCCCTTTTTTATAAAATACCCCAGGTATTTAAATATAGCTGATAGAGTACTAAAAGTAAAGGGTAGAAGGGATTTAAATGGAGTCAAATCACAATCTGCAAGGCCTTAAGAGAGAATAGTCGATTTGGCCACATTCCCTGTAAGACCAACCGCATTACAGAAAAGATCAATGATGGACATAATTTCCTTCCATTCCTGAGGACACGCCTTTGATAAAATAAGGACACCGTCCATGAAAAGTAGATGTAAGATATTAGTCAATCGAAAAATATTTATACCTGAAATATCACCTTCCACCCTGGATTTCTTTAAACATAAACTGAGGCCCTCCATCACCAGGATGAAGAGAAGAGGTGATAAAGGGAAGCCCTGTCAAAACCCCCTCTCACTTCTGAAAAAATCAGTAGGCTCGCCATTAACCAAGACTGCAAAGGTTGTTGAATTTAAACAAGACATGATCCAATTCGTCGTCTCGAGGCCCAAACCTATTTTTATAAGTATCAGGCAAAGTTGGTCCCAATTGATACAGTCGTAGGCTTTCCTTAAATCTAGTTTTAGGACGAGAGCTTTCAAAATTTTAATTTTAATGCTATGGATGGTTTCGTGAGCTGTTTTGATGGCTTCTTGAATGTGTCTTCCTTTAAGCAAACCCAACTATTCACAAGAAATATTCCTGGACATAAATGGTTTAAGACAAATGGTGATTATTTTGGTAATAATCTTGTAACACAGGTTGCAGAGTGATATTGGCCGAAATTCCTTGAAAGATCTTGGACAGTTTGTCTTTGGAATCAAAGTCAGAAAGGTTTCATTTAGACCACCCAAAAAATACCCCAACCTTCTAGACTCTTCAACCATCGCCAAAAGATCTTCCCCAATCAAATCAAATAAAAATATGAAAAATTCATAAGTCCACCCATAAGGGTCTAAACTTTTTTCTTTCTTAAAATGGATGAGAACTGCAAACAACTCTTCCAGAGTGACCTTTTCATGCATGGAGCAAGACTCCTCTTCATCCAACGTCTATGGAAAGATATCTATGATCTTGCACTGGTCAAATGTTTTCAATGTTGAAGTTGCCTTATAACTGGTCTTGAAATATCTTGTTGCCTCCTTCAAAAGATCCTCTTGATTATTGATCAAATTCCCATTACCTGAATCTATCTCCTAGATATGTTTCCTAATCAAATTATGTGTAGCAATCTTGTGGAAATACCTAGTATTGTTGTCCCCAGTAAACAACCATAATGCTCTGGTACGGATTCGCTAAAGCTCCTCCTCGCTACACAGAATCAAATTCCTGTCTAACTCACTCTGTTTCAAGGAAGAAGTGGTTGCTTGGTTCATAGGATCCCCTGCCAGCTGCCCAATAAAAGCCTTAATATTTGATTCCAATGTAGTGAATTTTGCCAATTTCCTTTCACGAAATTCTTGGATCCAAGATTTGGTCTGATTTTTCAGGACTTGTAATTTCCATAAAAGACTTTTCTGCCTGCTATCTTCAATCCAAAACATGGGGTATAACCAATTTTTGTATACCAGGTCCACAAACCCCTTCTCGCGTAGCTAATAAGAATTAAACTTGAATGGGAAAGGCTTGTACCTTGGGCTAATCTCCATCTGAAAAAATACCGGAGCATGGTTCGAAACAAATGGATGTTCAACCCATGATCTATAGATACCCACCTCCGATAAAATTTGTTTAGAAACAAATACCCGATCCAATATCCTTTTGATGGCTTCCTGTCCAACACGACCATTTCTCCATGTATGGACTAGCTTTACAGGTTTGACATCAACAAGATTATGTGACTGAAAAAGTTCTTTGTAAAAATCATCAATACAAAAAATCTCCTCGGAACCTCCCTAAGCCTCATTGACAGACATATGAAATTTAAATCCCCTGCTAATATTAAGTTGGGAATACTAAGTAATCCACTACCTTCAATAGTTTTCCAGAAGGGAATCCTATCCGAGAAAGGTCCTTATGTATTGAGCATGGAAATCGCCCTCTTTGTCAATAAGAATTCCCCAGTCAACAAAATACCCCCAACTGTGAGAAAGGGCTCAAATAAGTATAATTCGATTCCTAGGCAACTAAAAGACCCCCTGAAGCTCCCACAGAGCTGTTTGAACTAGAAAACCAGGAAGGTCTAAAATAATGCAGAAAATCTAGAGCCTTTTGTGCATTAACCATCGTTTCTTGAAAAATTTTTATATCATGATGAGTTTGATCCAAAAGCCTACAAACCAAAAACTTTGAAAGTGCCCTCGCCTCGGATTTCAATTCTCTAAGAGGCCCACTATCGGAGAAGGGAATACTAGAATCTGAAGACTGTGTTGGCGCAAGTGCCAACTTTTTTCGTCCACTACGCGTTTTTAAAGGAGAAAGCTCTATACCTAGACCTCTAGACCAAGCGAAGTCTCTTTCCTCCTTTGCCAAAATATGTCTGGAACCAGAGCTAGAGGCCCCTAAGGTATATTCAATGGATATGGTTGTCTTCCCCTGGAAGACAGATAACTTGACATGGGAATTCTTTTCCCTGTTAATCGGAATCAAAGAATCAAGCACATTTTCAAGATCAGTCTCTTCCTCATCAACTTCAAGATATCCTAGATCCACTTCTACTTCCTGCACAACCAGTAAGGAAAGGACAGGCATATATTCCAGGTTACACACAGGGCTAGGACTAGAAACTAAGGGAGGTTGGAAAACTAATAAGGAATCAAGACCACCTACCGAGGAAAAACCAGCACTCACTGCCAACCCCAAGTGAGCAGAAACACCCACTGGCCCTTGTAGTATAGACTGGAAATCAGTAGATGTTGGGCCTATACCCGAACTCACTGTTGGAGCCTCTTTGAATTTTTTGATATTATTAATCAACGAACCCAATTTCTCTAGGGATTATTTTTCCCACAGAGAGAGAGAAGAATATAGTGAAGGACGGTAGGACATTAACTTACCAGAAAGAGAAGAATCTAGTTCAAACCAGAAGTCGTTCTCAGTATCATAGTGAATATTTGTGTCTCCAAGGGAATCAGCTTCCATCATATAATCTGGAGGGTCTTATTGTAATAGAGTATCTTCTGACATTTCATCTTCCTTCTTACCACTACAGTCATGCCTGATATGTCCAATGCATCGGCACCAACTACATCTAAAAGGAATCCCCTGGTAATCTAACCTTTGTTTGTAGTGACGACCTCTCCATTCAATGTCCAACATCTCTGGTAAACCTTTATGAATATCCGTGGCCACTAAGACTCTCCCCACTTTCCTAGTCAACAATGACAAAGTAGTTTTATCCGGAGAGATAAAACATCCCAAGGTCTCCTCTATCACCTTTAGTGCACCTTCATTCCAAAAATGTAAAGGAAGACATGGAAATAGGACCCAAAGATGTTTGAATTGAAAGCGTTCAATGGTTGGGTCGAAAGCTACCCTCCATCGCTTCAACATCAAGCTACTTCCTCCCAATACCCAGAAATTATTTAATAAAAGAGTAGTGTCCTCCAGAATTTTACAAATAAATCCCATCCACCCCTTGGTAAGATTGAGAAACTCAGGCACACACCCCAGGATTGGTATCCAAGTTTGTTTCATCCACTCCAAAAATGAAATTCCTGCCAGATATGCATAAAACAGTTGCCCAACCAGGCTGCATAAAACAAGTCTGTAGGTCTCCTCTAGACCCACATATGCCCCCAAGACCATCTTCCTAACTCTCTTGTTTTCCTTCCAAGCCTTCTTACAAACTCCATTCTGTACAAGAGTAGCAAATGTAGCTCTATTTTTTCCTGTCAAGGTCTCTTCCTTCTCAAACTTACCCCCAGACTGAGAAGGCACATTGTTTGTACCCCTAACTATGTTTACATTCTGACTAACAACAGGAACAGTCTGACCCAAAAAAGGACAATTTCAACTAGTACCCAATCCCGGCTAAACTACCCTAGTGTTGAAATGAGGTTGTTTAAAAGAAGGTGTAGATACTCTCGTATTCTCACCATCCAAGTCAATCTTCTTAGCAGAACCCTTCCTCTGCCAAACAGACCCCACATCTTGATTAAATAATGGAGTGAAATCTACTCTACAATTATTAATATTCTCCATTCCAAGCAGTAGAGAACAACACAGACTAAAGGAAGGACAGACACACCAAGTTTTATCATATTCTGCAAATAAAAACCCAGAAAAAACAGGTAGACTCAGCAAGTGGCCCGCCAAGCACAAAGCATAGAAGCCCCACTAAAAATGAAAAGGAACTTGAAACAGTTCAGTTCCGAATGGAAATAAGGAATCTGCCCCTTAACAATAAAGAACTCGACC
>JASDQU010107643.1:54142-72351 GCA_032191745.1 Picea mariana | reverse complement strand
CGAGTCTTTCACTCTGTATTTTTACAGTCTCTGTACATTTCTTTCATTAATAGAAATCGTGTATTACTGTATCTCTGTGTTTATGGTTGCATCTCTGATATATTTCTGTTATATTACTGGATATACGCAATATCTCTGTGCATTTCTTTATTATATCTCCGATCTCATTTCGTGCCGAAAATAATCCGGATCAAGTAAAGAGGCCGAAGATGGCTGATAAGAGCACATAGATCCAAAGGAGAAATATAAAACAAGATGCACATCAAAACTAATTTTCATTACTTATAATCACAATATAAATACAATTACAAGTAGCTTAAGATAGATAGCTATTTCAACTACACAATTGATATAGTTGACCGAATATAATCATGGTATTTAGCCATTATTCGCCAACACTCCCCCTTAATGGAGAAATGAGATTTTTTGTTTTTACAATATAGAAACCACATACAATTCATATATGTCATCTTTGTCCTGCTGGTCTTCATTAGCAACTCTACCCACTCTGTAATCAATCAGTTTCGCTCTTTTCTTCTCCACATTTTCAAGCTACCTCTTGATCCATTTAAAGTATAACTGCTTAAGACCATCATTGACGTATTTGCACGATTGACGCTTCTTGACTACCCTAAAGTATAGCCTCGACACTGAATTATCCTATGAATACACTACCATCTGTGAAATTCCCCGAAAGAGAACAAGTCCCACCAGCATCTGACATAATGTAGACATAATCAAAATAATGATTTGTTCTCTTGGTACCGACGAACGTTGAGAACCACTAATTTAAATTATGATACAACTATGTTCGTTGATTGGTTCTCCAATATAAAAAAATTTACAAACCAAACTAATACTAACACACTAAATACACACTAATTATTATAAGTTACCCCTCTTTGCTTTTGACCAGAATTAACAAGTCATTCGTTGTATGTTGCATTGCCTCTTTTGTATGTAGTGATGGATGTTAGCATGCATCAAATTGATCTTGGTTGCAGGGTAGAAGTAAGCAACGTTCTTGTTGACCCATTGGGCTTTGAATGACTGGTTGGCCGCGACATTGACAATATCTTCATTCATAACACTCATAATGACCTCCATGAACGGAAATAAAGTGAGCTTCCCCTGCCACATATTTTTCTTCAATGCAATATGTGCCTGAGAAGAGATTCGCTATTGTTTACGGATCAAGCCCATATATGCCACACCCTTGTGGCTCTGACTCACGATGCTATCGAGCTCGTGGTAATGAATGACGTGTATGGTCAGAGGTTTGAAATAACCTCGAAACTATATCACCCAATTTAAACGCTAAATTAGCAAATGCCACTACCTTCCCTACTAATCTTGATTGGATCACCTGATTCAGCTGAAAATTTTTGTAAATAGAGGCCATCAACAGATTGTTTCATATGTTGTCGGGGATGTGGATAGCACAGTAGAAACCTCTTTTTCAATGTGACTCTTCCACGTAGGTCACTCCAACGAATTAAAGCACAAAAAAAATGTTTCAGTTGTAGAGATCTGAACAATTCTCTCTTGCACGCCCTCCATCACCCAGCTCCAAATTCTCTTCACCACGTGGATATACCTCCACTTGATAGACGCACGCAACTCCAGAAAAAAAAAATAGTTATCTGTAATAATAAAACGGTGAACTCACATGCAGCAAAACACTCTTCACACCAGGAAATAAAAGCACCACTTTACTTTCACATATACCTGGGCCTCCCATGAGGGAGTTACCTAGAGCACTCGGCTCTGATATCAAAATAGAAAACAAGATGTACATCAAAACTAATTTTTATTATAATATAAATACAATTACAAGTAGCTTAAGATAGATAGCTATCTTAACTATACAAATGATATAGTTGAGATAATATCTTAATTATCCGTAACAAACTTAAACTAAATATAATCATAGCATTTAACTATTATTCTCCAACACTCTCTCTTAATAAAGAAATGCGATTTTTTATTTTTACAATATAGAAATGACATACAATTCATATCTATCATCTTTGTCTAGTTATTTTTTTTTATTAAGGAGGCCATAGATTTCAACAACATAGAAAGGTCGAGAACACAAAATATTGTGCATACAAGATCTGAATCTGCGATTTGCCACAAATCTACATAATCTTAAGTCACCGGTGTTGGTGCTTGTGAAGGAGCCACCAATGCAAGAAAGGCAAAGCTATGTGGATACTAGACAATATTATATTTATGATTATGGCCCACCCGTGCAACATGGGAAAAGATGTATAGTATGCACGAAATAAGGTATATGTGTTTTATGACCAAGAGAATCATTAATATCTTTTGTTAAAAATGGTGGCTCGAGAAATGCAAAAGGTGCATTGAGATGTTTATGAGAAGGGATACTAAGTCTCGATCCAAACTTCACAAGAATGAGATCTATAAGCTTGCAGCATATCGAGAATCCATCAATGTTATAGTGGAATGATTTGGCTACGGTAAAATTAAATGTGTTTTCTAATTTATTTGGAGTTGTGAAGAGAAACATGTTGAGTCTCGTCAACTCAATGTGTGATACATTGTTAGATTTGATCAATTTGACAATTGCTAGTGATAGTGTGGAAACTCGAATGAAGTATTAGTAATTGTTTTGGAATTAGATGCATTTATATTGAGTTTAGCTAACTCAATATGAATGTAGGACTTTTGTTAGAATTAACTACACTAACAAATAGCATATGAATCCAAGATAATGAATTGATAGTGATTGAAGATTCAAAGGTCAAAGTAGCAGATAAAGACTCCAAACATGTAAACAACTAAAGAGGAGGAAGATGATATTATCCCTCGCTGATGAGTTGAAGTCCTACATGGAAATATTTTGTGATGTAAAACCATTCTTTAGTTTGCTTTGTAGAGTGTCTCGTAGCTAGAAGGAAAGTCTAACTACATTTTACCTCTAATTGTGTATTGATGGTAAATTGTTTGATGTGTTGATGTAAGATTGACTTGGATGGAAAGTTGCTCAATATGTACAGTCATGGTACCAATGTTTGGCCCAAATATACGGTTGGTTCCCGGTTAGTATGAGATCACAATTATATAGGTGAACGAAGGGGTGTGCACATTTTTTTTTGGTTCTAAAGTGGAAGTGTATATTGTCCTCACTGGAGAAACCAAGGTTGATGGCAGACATAAGTTTGAGTTAGAATGGTAAGAAGGAAGAACATAAATGTTGTTCTGGATAAGACTAGAGAGATTATTCCAAGGGAATCTAGTGACAATGGAGGTCATATGGAAATGGTAGTCGTGCAAAATAAACAAAATGATTTCTGAAAAACAAGGTAATTTGTGTGAGTTGTGTTGAATAAAAGAGACTCAAGGCCATATTTTAATGTCAATCACACTTTTGTAGAAAATATATTATGTAATGAAGTATTGGTCCTTGAAATGTTTGAGCTTGTACCTGGTATCTCCATAGGAATGGAGTATGTAATGTATGTACTTGTATCTATGTAACATGTAAAGGGCATATCATTGTAAGACCTAATTAGGCATGCACACTCCTTTGTCATGTCTCCCTATTGATTTGTAGTGAAAAAACCTCTATGATAGAGTTGTTTAACACCTAGAAAACCATGAGGTTTACATTCAAGGGGAATTCATCAAGATTTTGAATGAACCATGTATCTGAAGGACATCCTACTATACCGACGGTTGCAGTGGCTGATAACCCATGCATTCTGGTTGATGGTTGTCTCTTTATATGGACTTTGGCAGTTTGGTGATGCAGTATCGAGAGACGAAGAGAAAGTACTATGTTAGAATAGACATAGAGTTTTTTGATCAAGAGGTTCTTCAATTCAAAATACTTGGTGATGATGAAGACCTACATGACGATTGTAAAGACAAGTAGTCATTAAGGGGAGTGTCGAGATATCTAACTCTAACTCCCAATTGTCTTTAGTGTGATCATATATGTAATTATAATGATTATTGGTCATGATTAGATAGATTGTTTATCTACCTAGAGAGTTTGTTCCTCATCTTTAGGAAGTGGTTGAAACTAGTTGAATTTGAGAGACTCTGTCCAACTAGATGCTTCCTAGTTTGTGTATCTTGAGACAAAGTTTTAAGTATTTATATGTACTATATTTCATACTTTAATAGATCTCTCACATACAATTTTGATGTGTAAGAATCTCCCTCTCTCATTTCCTAATAGTGCACTTGTGTTTTTTTTATTTTAAATAAAAAAAATGATATTTAATATTTTTTTCATATTCCAACCTAACAATGATCAATTTTAGTTTTGTTTTAGAGCTTTGGTTTGTACTTGGATTTAGTTTTCATGTGTAAAAGAATATATATATATATATATATATATATATATATATATATATATATATGAACACAACCCTATTACACAATACAATTATTAAAAAAAAATCGTCACAAATTCATAACCATTATATATATATATATATATATATATATATATATATTAAATGATAAGTTACCATAGATTTTTGCAAGGAATTGTATTAAATGATAAGTTCATAGTTTTAAGAAGGGTCATGTAGATATTTTTTTTCATTGTACTCTAGTAACTAAATGAATTTCATAAAAAATAAATTAACACTATGCATATACTCATACATCAATTAAGTTTAGCTAAGCACAATAACAATAGGGAAATAGGGCCCCAGATGGGGTGATAGTGGGAACCATGTGTCTAGAGGAGCAATAAGGAGAGAGCCACCATGGATTCAACCACGTGAAGGATGCGTGCCTCCCCCTCCCACCACCTTAATTATATTAACTTGACCTTGCATGAGACAGGGCACCATTAATCTCAGTGTGCCCTACTCTGGCTTGTCATCCCCTCGATGGACCAACGCCATTTCTATGCTTTTACTCTATGCGTGTGTTGGTTTAATGGAAGGAACCAACTCTTCGGTCACTATGAATTGAACCAGTTGTTCTATATGCCACATTCTCCTGTGGTTGATTTCTCTAGAGCTCATCCTCCTGCTCAGCAGCTCCTTTGCCTATTATCGTTCTCTCCCAGTTTTTTCCGCCCTCACTGTGTCTCAAAGATGCCAAGGTAGAGAGGGAAGTCCAAATGAGGCTCAGCATGGTAGCCCAGTCGACCGCACTTGGCCCTCCACCCCCAACCCACACCCTCCCATAGTTCCTCCTCCTCGTCGCCTTCCTCGTCCTCCACCCTAGCACGGTCAAGTCATAATCCCAATAGCCTCCCACCCCTTTAATCATCATTTTCTTACATGTGGGAGTGGATTGATTTCTCGGGGATCTCTCTGGGATTCAACCCAGGCCCCCTAGGAAATTTGGCCTCTGCTTCGCAGTTAGTACTGGTGGCTCCTCCCAACTCATAGGCTCGCTCACCCTCTGAGTCACCTCAGGCCCTGCTACTCGGTGCTCATACTTAGGATTATGGCCTTGAAACAAGCCAAGGTTTGCTTCAGCGGCCTCACTCCTGCGTCGACTCTAGCGCCGACCTGGAATTTGAATTGCAAGCGATCCTTGCACTGTTTCAAGGCTTGGTATTTGAGCTACGTCAGGACTTGGATGATCTTTGGTTTCTCTTGGAGATTATGTATGGGAAAGCATCACAATTCCTGCAATTTCTCTCAGCATTGTAGGGTGCCCACCACCCCCCTGCAGGAGAAGCTCATGCAACAGAGGATGAGCCACCATTATTGGCACCAGCTCCCCCACTTGGGACTTCAGAGAATGACGCACCAGTCAAGGAGGAGAGTGTGCCACCATTCCGGCCGGAGGACGTAATGGAGGTGGACGCGACACCACTCGAGGAGGAGCCATCTCCTCTCGGGGACCCGACACTCAGCGCCACCTCCATGGATGAGTGGCCACACTAAAGCCCCACCACTTGACATGTTCATGTGTCTCTTTTATTTTGCTAAGTTGGAGAGTCATTTAATTATTGTTTTGCCTCATGGACACCATAGTGATAATCTGTGGCATTTACTGTCTGTGTCAATTACTGTCAAGTTTGTCATGCTTAGGGACCTAAATTTTTCTTTTGTTATATGTCAGAGGTCAAGGTGTAATATTTTGTTGTTAAGACTTGCAGAAATCTTTGTTATGACTGACAGTTTAAGAATTAAACTTTGGAACTGTTTGGTTGGTTGAGTTGGTTTCCCCTTGGGGTAGCTCAGTGTTTACAGCCTGGAACAAAGGGATGATTTTGTAATATTTTATTTTGACAAGTTTTTTATACAATCTTACTTACAAAAAAAAAAAAAAAAGGGAAATAGGGGTAACAAATCAAAGTAAATTCTATTTAGGCTAATATAATAATTATAATGTAATGTAATCCCCTGGATGGGGTGTTAGTGCGAGACACTGGGCGCGAAGCAGGAGAGAGGTCAGGCCAGCAAGGCAGGGAGCCATGTACCTGGGCTCGTGCCAATTACCGCTGCCTCGACCTTGCATTTAATAGATATCACGTCGCTGCAGCACCATCAACTCTGGTGTGCCTGACTCTTTTTACCAACCTTACTATGGCTCCTCTGTCTACAATTTTTTTTCATCCCTGCTCGCGACCCGACCCTCTCATCCCTCCACTTCCCAGGCCTAGTTTATCCTGGTTTCTCATGGTGTTCGCAGCCCTCAGTCCTCTCCAGGATCTTCACATTTGCCTGGGGTACTCAGCTCATTTCTGCCTTCAACCGGAGCACATTATGCCGCGTCAAAGAGGAAGGCCATGAAGAGGTTCTCCATGGCATCCTCCTCGGCCCTGCACCTCTGCTTCTCCCCCTGGTTCACCCTCCACATTCTCCTCGCCGCCTATGCAACCCAAGCTGGAACCTCTCGCCTCCTCCACCCCACCGGCCTCCCAGTTCGAATGCTTAGTCCCCACAGATAGCTCGTTGGGCCCTCTTTCACAACTTCCGGCCATCCCATCGAATTCTAGAACCAACGAGCCTTCCTTTACACCGACAGTTTTCTCCTTCCAACCACCCTTAGGGGCGCCACCTCTTCTTCGAAGTGCCCGACATAGTGYGTACCTGTCTACCGCCTTCATCCTTGATTCACAGTTGAAAGATAGCCTCACCATTCTCTATGGATTGGTCTTCGAGCTCCGTTAGGGAATGGAGAACCTCCAATTCCGATTGCATCTCATGGATGGGAAGACCTCGACCCTCCTCCAGATTCTTTCCACCTTCCAGGATGCTTYTCCCTCCASTCCCTAAGGCGCGGCTTCAGCAGAGGAACCCCATGCAGAGGGCGACGACAGGAATGATCAGATGCAACGTCCATCCAGGGTCGTAGAAGCAGCTCAAGCATGAGGACACGGAGGCTGCGACAGCTACAGGCCTGCATGCATACAATCCGCCTGGAGACACCCTGCCAACTGACAACATGGACGAGAGCAACAGGGATGCTGACATGCATTTGGAAGGAAAAGGGACACCCATCGAAGAGGAACCTTGGTTCGCGGCTTCTCAAGCCACCTAGCTAGGTTACTCGCCAAGTGTCTGACCCCACAGGAGTTTGGTCTTCTTTACTAGTTTCTTTTCTTAGCTGTAGCTTAGTCAGCTTAGTTATGTTTTCTAAGACTGTTAGTCTGTAAACTGCTAGACTTACCTAGCTGGCTAAACTGGTTTCCCCTCTATTGGGGCAGTTCAGTAACTATAGCACGACTTTTTCAAAATTTTTGTACCTCTGGTCTGGTTTTTGAAGGCCCTTTATATATAAAATCTCTTATTTACAAAATTTTTTTTATAATGTAATGTAATTAATAAAACAATAAATAATAATTCTTAGGTCAAGAATACATCCCCTCAAAGTAACCAAATTAGGGTCAAGGGGTTCATTCTTTTGGGTTACACTATTTTCAAACAATTCTCTATCTCTAAGAGGCACCTAGTTGTGAGAAACTTGGGCACCCACAACTATATTTAATTTTCCTTTAATTCTAAGAAATTTATGCCAATCCCATATAAGGAATCCATTACATCAATCATAACTTGAATAATCCAACAAATCAACCATAACCATATAATTGAAAGCATATGAAGTTGTAGCAGTGGAAACAGTAGGTACTTGCATTCCTTCATCTTGGTAAAGGCCAACCACTAATCCCAAGCACTACTTCACAAGTAGGATGTTGACCACGGGGAAATTGCATCCAAGTGACATCTTTCGATCCAACCTATGTAGATACCTAATCCTAGGTGCTTGCCCCTAATTAGGGATCAAGAACAATGAGGATGTAGGATAAGAACCCCTACTACTCAACAAGTTTACCCACTTAATCTCATACATCGATTCAAGGATTATATATCCAACTAATCAACCATAACATGGTGGAGAGGATCTAGGACTTACAACATCCCCATACCCTATATGATTATGGTGTGCAGGGATCTTACTACTCAAGGATAACAACTACCTCAAGAATGTCTCTTAGAATCCTATTATCAATACAATGTTTTTCTTTTAATTAGGGCTTATATTTATCTTCTCAGATTTAAGAACTCATTAGAAGCACTCATAGATTTTCTAGCAATCTTACATTGTTTACCATACCAAGGGTTGGTCATTCTCATTTCCTTTTTACACAACACCTAGATAAACTTCTTAATGGAGAGATGTAATACAAATTTTCATAGCTAGAACTTTTCAAACATTCTTATTTTGGAAATAGGATGAAAAATGCAATATTGAAAAGTGGAAATACATATAATAGTCACATCTTGTTTTAATCTCCACCTTCCAATAATTTAACTGTTCAAAAATTAATAAAAAAAATTAATAATTACAACATTAGAAATATCTGAATGGTTGATAAACCCTATCAGCTTTCACCATCAACTAATGAAAATGTGCTAATTTAATATACTCTCACCATCAACTGATGAAAATGTGCTAATTTAATATACTCAATAAATATATGCATCGTCTCAGTGGACAATGTCCATATGTATGTGCTAGTATCTATTCAATGCACCCTAGACACAAACATAACGTACTACTAAAATGTTTTGGATCCTATCCCCGGGACTGCATAATGTAATGTTTTGGATCCTATCCCCGGGACTGCATAATGTATCGAGCGCTTCTCTTTTAACGAGATAAAAAAAACAATAATTTTAGACAAACATTTTAGTTATGAATGCTGAAAATAGATGTCATCTTGAAAGTTATTGAAAGTTATTGTTTGGTTTTGTTTTATAATAATAATAATTTATTTTTAAGGTTATGGTTAAGTTATGTATTAAATTGATGTATAAAATCTTTTTGTTTGTGGGATAAGGGATTCTTTTAACTTAATTATTTGATTCGTAAAGTTTACAAAGATATACAAGTACTACCCTTCTGAATTTGAACTTGTAAACTTTTAAGAAGAAACACATATATTTAACCATTAAACTCACATATTCTGATGTAGCTTCAAAATTCTTATCTTTGTATGTTTGTGAGTATGATACAATTCTTAAGTCCATTGATTTGAATAGTATATTGAGTGAACAATATTGCTTTTCTATGGATTATTTGAGTACAACAGCTGTAACGAGCTTGTAGCTGCTCAGTCAGCGATGACACGAAGGATCTCTACCTGAGTTGGGACTTGTAGGTTTAGGGCTTTAGGGTTCCAGCGATGACACGAAGGATGTCTACCTGAGTTGGGACTTATAGAATTAGGGTTTAGTGGAGTATTGTGTTTTGTCTTTATTAGTCTATATTTTGTGTGTAAGCAACGGGTGGTAATATGTGTCGATAGAAATGAAACTGTTCTGATTGATTCAGGAGCTTGAGATGTTTTAATTTGTTCAATAAATCAGGAGCCATTATTCATTCAAAGCGCACCATTTATGTTCCTGTTCGTATACTTTGGCTCGTATCGAGCATTTTCCCATGCTACTTTCTTTCATTTCAGAAAACCTGTGTGCTATATTTCTGATATTGATCAGACAATGAAAGAAAGAAAAAGCTGGAAAGTCCATTCAGAGTTTCTGAGGTACATGGGACATTACGGGTGCCCACAGTAGGTGAGATTCCAATTTATTGATAGGACAACGGGAAAAAGTTTCTTTACTTCATAGGAAAAAGAATTGGGAAAAAGTCTCTTTACTTCATAGGAAAAAGAATTGTTACTGTTAACATTTTGGACTTAGTATATATACTGATTTTATTCCTGGTTTCACTGCATTTGTATATAAGTCCAACAAGTAAATCAACTAAATTAAATTTGTCTAGTAATAATGACATCATAAAGTGCAGTTTGACTGTTCTAGACAACTTTGCATCTATATTTGATGTTGAATGTTTGATATCTATCATGTTGATTAATGATATTTTGTTTCCTTTATTAAAACAAGAATGTTGATTAATGATATATTTTATGTAACATGCTTAATTTGCTAAATCTTGATCGTAACCAGTGGATGAGAAGGTTGATTAACGATATGTTTTGTTAAACACATGCGTAATCAATCATGACAAATAGAATGCGACTCTTGATTATAACCAGAGAATGAGAATGTTGATTGCTGATAATTTTTCGAAATATATTTATATCGTTTGAAATTTCCATTTTTAATGTGAAAACTTATCGGTTCGCATAACCCTAAACCATAATTCGACTAAATTAATCACATCACTTGTGTTAACCATAATCCGGCCATGTTAATCACATGACTTATATATGGATTCTTATTAAACGAATTATTTTCATGTAAAGTGATTACACCATTTTCTTCGCGTATGACTTGACTTGTATTAAAATAGTATTATGAGAATAATTTGTAGAATAACTACTATTTTTAAGTTAATTAATATTTTAAAATTGTTTAAATGATAAGTAAAATATTTACAATTTACTTTGAATTTTCTTTTATTAGAATGATGGTAAAAAAGTGGTGATTATTTGAAAACAACTGTTTCCTTAAACGTCATCAAGGAAAGTGCTTTAGGTGTTCTCTTGTAAATTCTGATTTGTTAGATTTGCAGTCCTTAGTAAAATGATGATATTCATAACATTTATTATACTTATTGTATTTTAAAGGCAATGCCTTTTAACCTATCTCAAACTCAAATTGAGTCAAATTACCTACAACATAGATTTTTTCAAGTTTTTTCTTTTTGGTATTTTTTTTAAATGGTTGTTCAAATTTAATTGTAGATTAGCAACAATCATTTTATAAAAGTGGTTGATATAAGTTGATGGCGTCATTAATTTGGAATGGTGGAAAATGGTGTATTGGCCTATATCAACTACTTTTATAAAGTGGTTGTTGCTAGTTAACTGCTAATATACCTTGGGAAAAACAATTAGTGTATTAATACATAATTAATTTTTTATATTAATGTAATGTTGCATGTAAATTAATAGTCTATTAATGTATTACATTAATGCAATATATTAAAATAATGTATAAATTAAAATATTGATTTACATTAATATGTAATATAAACTATTAATTGATCAATAGATTAATGATGTACTGTATTAATTAATTAATACATTGTTAATGTAAAAATATAGTAATAAAATAATACATTAAATATTTTAATAAATACATTACTAAAGTATTAATATATTAATACACTAATAAAGTAATACATTAATAAAGTAGTACTACATTGATCTTAATGTATTTAGTAATATATTGTTGTAATGTATAAATTAAAATACTTATAGTATAATGTAACATATTAAACTATTATTATATTAATAATGTATTAATACATTAATTACACATTGATTGATTGATTAATAATTAATAATATAATTCAATATTAATGATTCATCAATACTATAATGATATATTAATGTAATCTATAAACTAAATTATTGATTTAAATAAGTTTGTAAAGTACAATTTAATAAATGATTAATACATTAATAATGTAATGTATAAATTAAATAATGTAATGTAAATAAAATAATACATTAAATAATAAAATAAATACACCATTAAATTAATAATAAAGTAATAATATAAAATATTAATTAATAAAATAAAACATAAGTAACTATATTTTCATATGTTATTAATACATTAATAAAATATAAATACATTGCTAAAGTAATAATAAAGTAATACATCTTTGCAAAAATACATTGATAATAAATAATAAATGAATACATTAATGTTTTATTACATAAATGTATTAATTAATACAATAATGTAATGTATAAATTAAAGTATTAATACATTAATGTATTAATGTAACATGTTAATTAATAAATAGTTTAATAATGTATTGTATTAATCAATGAATACATTGTTAAAATACAAACACATTAATAAAGTAAAAAACATTAAAAATCCATTATTACAGAAATTAAAACACGGAATTCTTACATTAAACCATATATACATTAATAAAATAAATATTGAAATAATAAATTAAAAATACAATAATAAAATATTAATACACTAATAATACATAATTACATTATTCCTTTAAAATGTTTAAACTATTAAATTATTAAAGTATTTATAAATACAATAATATATTAAAATATTAAAGTATTATTAATACATTAATAAAATAAAAATACAATAATAATACATTAATAGACAATTACATTAAAGTATTAATACAATAAAACATTACTAAATGAAAATTTATTAATAATGTTTTAATATATTTAAGTTTTAACATTCCCTCTAATTATAGGACCATTATGATTAGCCCGATTTTAGCCAAGATTTATGGAAATATTTTGGAAAAGAGGATAAGCTTTTGGCTAGAAAGTCACGGTAAAAGAGCTAAAGGCCATGTCGGGTTTAGGAGATATCATTCAACTATGGACCATATTGTTCCCTTTAGGATCATTGCAGAGGAGTTCCGTAATACTAAAACCAATCTTTTTTGTTGTTTTGTTGACTTTAGAAAAGCTTTTGACATGGTTCCTAGGAAAAAACTTTGGAATAGGTTGAAAGAGATAAAAGTGTCTCTCGAGTTGAGGGTTGCTGGAATAAAGATGTATGAGAATGTTATTTCTAAGTTTAAAAACACCGAGGATTGGTCAAAAGATATTAACTACAATATCAGAGTCAAACAAGGTTGTCCCTTGTCCCCTACCCTTTTTGGCATATACATTAACAAGCTAGAAGAATGCTTGGAAAAAGAAAGTTGTGTCGGGCCTACTCTCACTTGTATAGTCATCAATATTCTTCTTTATGCCGATGATATTGTTCTTATGGAAAGGAGTCCCCGTGATCTTGAAAGCCAACTAAGAATCCTCAAGGATTTTTGCTCCAATATGGGTATGATTGTTAATACTGATAAAACTAAGGTCATGATTATTAAATCCAATAAGATCTCTTCTGATACCTTTGTATATGACAACAACAAGTTGGAGGAAGTGACTTCATACAAATATCTTCGAATTTATATTCACCACAAGCTCAATTGGAATTATAGCATTGAGAAAATGATTATTGTGGGATGGAAAGCTTATTATGGGCTTGAAAACAATTGTAAATCAATTGATCTTTGGAGTTGGAATAAGAAGAAACTTCTCCTTGAGACTCTTGTTACACCTGTTATTCTTTATGGATGTGAAGTCTGGGGCTGTAGTATCTCTCGTGAATTATGGAGAAAGATAGAGCAAATGCAAAAGAATTTGATAACCTATAATCTCAAAATTAAAGGAAATACGCCCTATCCCATCCTCCTCTTAGAAAAAAATCTCACCCCCATTGAGAGCATGACTATGACTAGATACCTAATGTATAAGAACAAGTTAAACAACATGGAAGACAAGAGGCTACCTAAAATTGCTTCAAAATCAAGTCATAACCACCATCAACTCAAGCAAAGATGGCATAAAGATGCCCGGTCTTGGCTAAACTATTGGGGAATCATGGAAGAAAACATTTTGCAGAAAAAAGATAATATTAAAAAAAACGTCAAATCAAAATTTAAAGAGAAAATGTGGTGTGATAAAAAGTTAGAGAAAAAAATAAAAATAATGTATTATAAATTTATTTATTGTTAAAGTATTAATACAATATAATAAAGCATAAATATATGAAAATATTAATAATTTACCTTAATACATTAAAATAATCAAATATTATTAAATTAATCAAATATTAATAACATTAATAAAGTAAAAATATATTAAAACTACTTTATAACATTATTACATAAATATAATAAATTTATTACACTTCTACACTAAATAATCAATACATTAATACAATATGCTATATTAATAAAAAGTAATATATTAAAAATACAATAATAAATTAATAATATCTAGAATGTTATTGAAGTACTAATTTGTTAAAGTATTAAAGTATGAATTAATTAATATATTAATGTAATTTAAAAACTAAAGTATCAACACATTAATGTAGCATGTTAATTAATAAATAGCTTAATAATACAATCACTACATTAATACAATATTCATGAATACATTAATACAATACTCACTAATACATTAATACAATATACTATATTAATAAAGTAATATCTTAAAAATAGCCCAAAGGGTTTGGATCCAATGGTGGAAAGAGAGGAGTTTTTCACCATTGGGAAAGGTTCAATTCTCATGAGGGCTTTACTTGGAGCCATGGGGGCACCTTGAGGTAGTGGTCGAACGTGTGGTTGCACCTAGAGATACTATATTAAATGGTATCGTGACTCATGAACACATAAGTGGATCAAAGCCTACCCCCATGTATTTCAATTTTTTTAAGTCCCCTAGGTGTAGGATAGTCAGTGATGGAGTGTGTTGTTAAGGCACTCCGTGATGTTAAAGTCACCGGTTCAAAACCTGCGGGGACAAAAAATCCAGCCATGTTAAGGGTTGGTGTGGCTGAGGTTGGGTGCAATCCCTGGGTGATTTTGATGACTTAGATGCCCCTGAGTCATGGTTTCTTAGCCACAGGTTAGTCCCACATGTCATGGACAAACTAACAAACAAAAAATAAGCAATATATTAAAAATACACCAATAAATTAATAATACTTTAAGAAAGTATTAAACATTAAATCTATACTTTATATTGTATTAAATTTATTATTATTAATGTATTAATACTTAAATTTAAACATCTCAATAAAGTATTGAATAATTAATACAATAATATTTTAACACATTAATGTATTTATGTATGAATGCATTAATCAATAGGCCATTATGGTTGATCATGATTGACCTTCACCATGGTTTGATATGATTGACTATCACCATGATTGACTATGGTTGATCGGGGTTGACTACAGTTGTCCATGCCCATGGTTGGCCTTCATAGACCATGTGGAGATGATTACGGTGGGCGACGTTGATTATGACATCAACAAATTATGCTGAAGATATTAGGACGAAGGGTTTTTGTTTCTCACATTATGGTATTCCAATACATTTATGAGACTCCCACAATGGGTTATGGCCATCACATTGCGACATTGGGAAATGTTTGTTTCATTGCAATTTTGGGAAATGTTTGTCACATTACCACATTAGGGTTTTGTACATCACCTTGTGACAATGGGTTCTTTTTGTCACATTGCTACGCTTTGAAATTTTTGTGACATTAAGACGTGAGGATATGCACGTATATCATTCCATGGTGTTATGGTTCTTCACATAGTGACAACAAGTCTATGTGCATAGAATTAAAATGTTACAAAGTTCATTACAATGTGATAAATGAAAGAGTTTTGTGACATAACAAGTTTTTAGCATAAATGTTACATTGTGATGTGGGTTGTGTTCATCATATTGCGATGTTTGGAAATGTCTGCCACATTGTGACATTAGGATATGAGTGTCACATTGTAACGTGATGATATGTTCGTCAAAATGGGATAATAGGGATATGTTTTTCACATTGCGAAATATCTTTATGATCATCAAATTGAGACATTGAGTTGTGTACATCACATTGCCACAATGGGTTATGTTCGTTGGATTGTGACATTTGGAAATGTTTGTAACATTGTGACGTTAGGATACCTGTGTCACATTGTGACGTTAGGATATGTTCATCGAAGTGCGACAATAGGGTTATGTTCGTCACATTGCAACATTTATTTATGATCATCACATTGCGACATTGAGTTGTATACATCACATTGCGACAAGGGGTTATGTTCAACACATTGTGATGTTTGGAAATGTTTGTCACATTGTGACACTAGGGTTTTGTACATCATAGTGTGACAATGGGTTCTCTTCATCAGATGGAGACGTTTTGAAATGTTTGTGACATTGTGACATGAGGATATGCATATATATCATTCTGTGGTGCTATGGTTGGTCACATAGTGATGATGAGTCTATGTGCATAGCATTACAACATTACAAAGTTCATTGCAATGTGACAAATAAAAGACTTGTGTAACATTAAATTTTTTTGGCATGAATGTCATATTGCAATGTAGGTTATGTTCATCACACTGCGATGTCAGGAAATGTTCATCTCATTGCAGTGTTAGGCTAAGTTTATCAAATTTTGACATTGAGTTATGTACATCACATTGTGACAAGGGGTTATGTTCAACACATTGCGATGTTTCGAAATGTCTGTCACATTATAACGTTAAGATATGTGGGTCACATTGTGGTGTGATGATATGTTCATCAAAATGTGATGATAGGGCTATGTTCATCACTTTGCGACATTGAGTTGTGTACATCACATTGCGACAAGGGGTTATGTTCGACACATTGTGACGTTTGGAAATATTTGTCGCATTGTGACATTAGAATATATGTGTCACATTGTGACATGATGAAATATTAATCAAAATGTGACAAAAGGCTATGTTCATCACATTGTGACATTTATTTATAACCATCACATTGTGTCATTGAGTTGCATACATCACACTGTCACAAGTGGTTATGTTCAACACATTGTGATGTTTGTACATGTTTTTCACATTATGACATTAGAATATTTGTATCACATTGTGACGTGATGATATGTTCTTCAAAATGCGATGACAAGGCTATGTTCATCACATTGCGACATCTATTTTTTATCATCACATTGCAAAATTGATTTGTGTACATCACATTGTGACAAAGGCTATGTTCTATATGTTGTGACGTTTGGAAAGTTTTGTCACATTGTGACATTATCATATGTGCAATGTGATGATATGTTTGTAAAAAGGCCACGACATGGATATGTTCGTCAAATTACGACATATATTTATGATCGACACATTGTGACATTATTGTGTTTTTCAGATTGCAACGTAACTATATTTGCCACATTGTGACGTTACAATGAAGGATTTTACATATCACATTGCAATGTAGGGTTTTGAATGTCACATTGCATTGGTGGGTTTTGTACGTCAGATTGTGATGTTGGCATATGTTGGTCAAATTGTGACATCTTGAAATGTTCGTGACATTGTAACCTAAAGTTATGTTGGATTGCATCAACGATAATATATGTTGGATAAGAGTTAATTTAAAAGTGTATCATAGTTTATTGGATCATAGGTAAAGTAAAACTTTATCATATTTAAGAGATTTATATGAAATATTTTTTCAAGGTCACTTACATAAAATATTTCATGAAATTCACTCAGATTGAATATAAGAATACAAATGTTATAATGTCAATGAAATAAATTAATGTAAATGGAACATTAAAGTCTTTTTCATTTGCTCAAAGTCGATTTGAGTGAAAAACTAAATGAAACTAAATCAGGTACCTTGAATTACTTGATGGTCATTGTACTTGGAACTTTTTTTAATATATAAGTCAACCTTATTAGTTTATTGTTTTAAAATTGTTATTTACTATGACAAAAATGAAATTATGTGAATATTTACATAGATTATGTGAATAAACTTGTAAAAAATCAATTTCATGTATTACTTTTTAAGGGGTGATGATGGAAATCTACTTGGATCAAGTCATAGATTAATATCCTTGTAACCAATACATTAGTAGCCATGTCTTAGTTCATATTTTGAAATATCCTTCTAACAAAAAATGGCAACCACATTTAAATGGCATTCTATGATGTATCATAGGAACATTAAGGGAATTAGCAACTATCAATGTTTCTTTCTCTTAAACTTCAATAATTTCAATTTCAATTAAATTAATTGATGTAATAATTATTTTCTCATGTAAAAGAACTTTATTTAGTTTGCAATAAATTTTTCATTATAGCTTTAGAAAATATAATTTATGATTTTTATTTTCAACCATTTCAACAATATATATATAT
>JASDQU010107643.1:37912-54062 GCA_032191745.1 Picea mariana | reverse complement strand
GAAGAAAAATATATATATATATATATATATATATATATATATATATATAAGAATAAGGGTGTATATACACACTAAGTTACATATAAGAATAAGAATATATTAAAGCAGAACATATATGTAAAACACATATATATAAATAAGTGTGTATATACACACTCGGTTTCATTATAGTATTGTTAAGATTTTTTAATAGGTTATAATTATAAATACGAGATTTTAAATGTGTTTATATATACCATAATGTATTCTTAAGATTACTTAACAGATTGTAAATATAAATACCAGATCTAATTAAAACACACATTATATATAAATACAAACACATTATGTATATAAATACGATATTCAATTAAAACTCATTTTATATATATAATCCAATGTATGTGAATTTAAAGAGTATGTATATAAAAGCGCGTTTTATTAGAAAATTCTTATTTTTATTTTAATAAGTTGTAATTATATTTTTTCATAGGTTGCAATTATAAATATGAGATGTAATTAAAATACAATATGTATAGTTTCCTGGGATAGTTCAATTGGCCAGTGTTATGAAAATGAAGTTCTAAGAGGTTTCGAATTCAACTTCTTTCAACTAATCTAATGTGTAGAGTTTGGGAGCAACTTAAACACACCTAGAAATAGAAATTATAATGATAACAATCAACTAGTTTTCAATTCCACCATTTATTATTTATATAAATGCGAGATCCAATTAAAAAGTATATATAAGTGCAACATATTTGAAAACATTTTCCACCCAAAAGAAAGATGGTTATTGAATTTCTCATTTTACGAACAATCCACATTTAATGCTACAAACCAACATTCTTCGTATTTGTCCACGCTTTTAAGATGATGTTTAGGACGACTGTTCAGGCCTCGAAAGATAGAGTAAAGAGTTAATCATTGATAAAATAAATTGACTAGTGTGGGGATAATTTATCTATAAAAGTTTGGTTAAAAATAGTCTTGAAGCATAGAAATGTTACCTTGCTTAATTATATTTGATATGGAAGTCCGGGATTGAAAGATGGAATGGTTGGTTAGATATGAAAAGGAAATAAGTTTCCAAGCGGATGTTTATATAAATCTGAAACCAAAAAGGTTGGATTGGTTTTAGGAAAAACCGACATGCATACTGAGCAAGCAGGCACAACTGGTGGGCACAGCTGGTAAGCACAGACTTGCATGAAGATAAAACGCTTCATTAATTTTTCCCATTAACTTAATATCCTATGTTGCAATTGACATCTAGGAAGCACCGGACGACACCTCTCCACGAATTTAATTTAAAACGCCCCATTAATTTAAAAACTTCTTGTGCAATTGACATTTGGTAAAGGGAGCACCACAACTAGTAAGGGATGGTTCAACTTACCCAACACATCCCACTCACCATCCAACTGACATTTGGTAAGGGAAGTGCTAAAAAATTCTAAAACAAACATATTTTGTCATGAAAAAAGTTAATGTTTTAAATTTCAACTTTTCATTTAATGTAATTTTCAAATCTCAACCCTTCATTTAATGTGTCGCTGAAAAATATTTGACCAAATGAAATTGTGGGCATTAAAAACTCATTTGTGATTAAAAGGCCACTTTCAATAGATATACAACTATGGGCGTAATCAAATAAAAAAACGATCGAAATAATATAGGTCATTGATTATTTCCAGGTTCCAAACTTAGTTCCTTCTCTTCTTTTAAAAACTCATTTGTGATTAAAAGGCCATTTTCAATAGATATTCAACTATGGGTGTAATCAAATAAAAAAACGATCGAAATAATATAGGTCATTCATTATTTCCAGGTTCCAGACTTAGTTCTTCTCTTCTTTTAAAAAAAGTGATTTAAAGTCAAATTCATTCCTTGTATTTTTTGAAATAAAAAAATATTTGAAGGCAAATAATTAGTTTGAGACCCATGATTGAAAATATGATCTCGATGGTGCTCGTTAAGGAAGAGGTACTTGATTATTATCCTCTACTTTCAAGTTCACCTATCAAACAAAGGTTAGTGAGAAAGAATTTTGCATAGAATTATATTTAAACATTTAATATATATCCATTTTAATACTATCCATAACAAATTTATTATATGAATATGAATATGATATTATTTTATGGAATATAAATAAGTAAAAGAAAAATAAGTTTATTATTACTTTTTTATAAATATAAATATTTTTGATAAATTTTATTAATTATTAAAAATAATAATTAATATGAATTATAAATGTTTGATTATATTTTTATAAAAAAATTAAAATTTTTATATGTTTAAAAAAATTGTAAGTTTTAAAATAAAATAAAATTTACTTTATAAAAATATAAGAAAATTGTTTTAAAAAAATATAAAATTTGACAAATTAGAAAAAAAAATTACCCAACTAGTGAACTTTAGTAATAATTTACAATATAACATGAACGAAATAATACTTTTTACTCAATCATACTAATTTTGCTTCTTAGTTAATGTAGAAATACGACTATCACTTTAAAACTTATCAATAAAGTATAAGAGAGTTGGGTACTTGTATAAAGACATTATATATTTATAAAGACATTTAATTCAAAAGAGATCTTCACTATTAATGAATAATTGTTTTATAATTTCAAAAGATATATTCATTATTAATAATAAATTATTTATAATTTTTATTCAAATTTAATTTTTTTTATAATCTTTATATTTATTAATATAATAAATATATATAGTTATATGTCCATATCATGTATAGCTATTTTTAATCTCTTTACATGACATTCCAATATCTAATCTATATACATATACAAAAGAAAAAAGATATTTTTTTGTTTAGTTACATGTTTAGCCGCTTAAAAAAAATAAAAATGATTAAAATTAGTACATTAATCATTCATCCAATGATAATTCCTTAGTCTAGACCAACTCTAGCTTATGAGAGCCCATCTTCAACACTATTACCATCCCTGTAAATATGAAACACATGTATATGATAAAGATCTAAGTAGATTGAGAACTTCACCACACAAGGATTTTATTGTAAAGTTCTTTAGAGAATTTTCTTTTCACATCCATTGGATAAGAAACATTGAKTCTCCAAAAATTTGCAATTTGGTTACAACAAATTCTTGTGCTAATTTCAGTGCTTGCTTGAAAGTCATCATCTCATAGAAGTTAATTTTTTCTTTACCAATTCTATCTTTAAAATAAATATTGTGATTTGAATATATGGCTAATATGTCTTTTGAACCTCCCTTACAARGGTTACCCTATGAAGCAACATCAATAATATCCCATGGAATATTATTATTTATTACCACTTCACCTTACCTATGAGGGATATTTTTTCCCTACACGTGTGGCTAGGAATTTAAAATATTTCTGGCCTAAATAACACATTTGTGGGAATATCTATTTTTCTTCAATCAAAATTATATTTTTTTCAATCCATTCTGCCCACATTAAGTTGAGAGAAAGTGATATGATCTTGGAAGTCTCCTTTTCATTGACCAAGTTTTGAAGGCATCTTCAAGACATTCACCTTCCATAAATTCCCAAATCTTGTTAAATTTTCACCTCTTTCTATACCTCGTTTATGTTTGGAAACTCCTGAATGTGGTGAACAATACTTTCTTCTATTTGACAACATTGATAGCACCATCCTAGCCCTATTAAATTCCTCTTTTGGAGAACATCCCATGTGGAGGCCTTATTATGTAAACTTAGCCACATAAAGATATTAGTTTTAGTTGGGTAATTTTAATTTCCATTTAATTCCACCACCTATTTGTATTCTCTTCCTTATTCTACTAGATATTTGTAGCCTAATCTATGAACATATTCTCTTGCAGGTTTCAATGACTAGGTTATCTAGTCTTGTTCTTCCTTAAATCTCTCATTGTTGACTATTATGAGGTTTGTGTATAATGACGAATTTATATAGTCATGTTCTTCCTTGAGTCTTTCATTGCTGACTATTAGGAGGTTTGCGTATATTTTTCATTCATGTGCATGTTCTACCCGAATTACATTTTCTTTCGAGGTTGACCATTGTTAGTGACAAGTAGTGGACCTTGCCTAGTTAGCAACTTGTTGGAGATTCAAATATTGTTTGGAAGTATGTGCATTCCTTTAATCCATACCTAAGGGTCAAGACTGATTTGTATTATATATCATTTTCCAATTTTCCAAATAAGCTAGTTGCTAACCAAATTGAAATCATGGATAAAAAAATTCCATATTATCAAGGCATTATTATGTTGTTTGATTAGATTTATGATCCAATACTCCACTATATTAAGGAATATATACTTATCTCTTACCATCTGGACAATTTTTTCCTTGAATTAGACTACATACATTGTTTTTAGCAATATCCTTTGAAAAGAGAAAGGGATTTTTGAGGTCCCAACCTCCGAAGGATTTTGGTAATGTAAGATTTTTCCATGAGGCTGGCACCAATTATTTCTTTTTTTGGTCTTTATACAATATAAACTTGTAGGAATTTTGGGACCCAGGAAAGTGATATAAAATAGACGAGAATTTCTTCCAAAATTTCTTTTACCAAGACCAAATGACCCCCCCTCGATAACCATCTATTGCAGTAGGTGTTATTTTTGTTCTCCACTTTCTGTAACAACCACTGTCAATCACATTTTTCATATTGATCTCGATACAAATAAAATCCCATATATTTCATACCATGTTCAATGTGAGTCACCTTAATCATCTTAAAGAGAAATAATTGAGTAATAAAATTATTTTCCTTCTTAGATACCCCCATAAGATCATCATATGTTTTTTCACATTAATGGCCATTCTAGTTTCTTTACAAAATAAATCCAGGATACCCTTGAATTTCTCAATGAACCTATCTATACCTTCACAAAAATTAGAATATATTCTATCAATAGTAGATGTGTGATAATGCTTAAAACTTCAATGTGAACCTCTTTTGTACTACCAGTTCCTTTTTTTCTTTAAGAAACTTACTTAAGCTTTCAAATACTAAAAGAAAAAAGGAGGGAAGGGAGACAACCTTGTTTGAGACACCCCATGGATTTGAAGGGGTTACTACTCCATTTAGTAAAATAAAAAATACCAAAATTTTGTTATTTTGGAAATAGGATGGAGAGTGCAAAGTGGATTATGGAAATACATCAAATAATAACATCTTCTTTTAATCTTCTCCATCAAACAATTTAATTTTTCAATAATAAATGTCTAAATAGTTTGTGATCCCTATAATATTTTTGATGGAATGTGCTAATTTAATATACTCACCCTCTACAGTGACAATGTCCAGATATATAATACACCTAATGTTGATTTGAAGAAAGGAGTTACTACTCCATTTAGTAAAACAACAAAAAATACCAAAACTTTTTTATTTTGGAAATAAGATGGAGAGTGCATAGTAAAACATGAAAATACATCCAATAATAAAATCTTCTTTTAATATCCTCCATCTAATAATTTATTTGTTCAAAAGTAAATGTCTGAATAGTTGGTGATCCCTATAGTGGTTTTTATGGAATAGTATTTTTGATGGAATGTGCTAGTTTAACATACTCTCGTCTGACAATGTTCAGATGTATAATACACTTAATGTTGAGTTTGTGCTAATATATATTCAATGCAACCTATACACAAATATAATGCACCATTCAAATGTTTTGCATCCCAGGGAAGATCTGTCACAACCACTCAAACTAATCTTTTGTTTAGTTTCATTTGTGACATATTTATTTCTTTATCTACTTATTAAATATAATCTTACATATTATCATGTAGTTTAATGTCTAATAACATAATCTTACATATTATTATCTAGTTTAATGTTTAATAACATATATAATGATTATTAGGACCTAAGAGGCCTTCTCAACATCTCTCCCACACTCAATTCCTTATTTATGCCCTATTAAAATTTATAAATAACTAATAACCTATTATTCTTTAATTTTCGTCTACAATCTGGTAGATACATGTACAGTCAGTGAATCTCTCACCTAACAATAATCCTCTTAATCCTATTATTGCACTTCTCTTATACTTCGTCCAACCTACCATTTAGAGGTCACAAGTCAAAAACTATTTTGCAACTTTTCTACCAAAAAAATCCATGAATTTAATTATTTTTGTGTCATCATCTCGTAGTTTAAGCTCTCATGTGTTTCTGTGAAAATATGTCTCTCTTGGATGTCTGTAACCGCTGCCGACATGTTCATCGCTCTTTCAACTACTATGTGCTCATTGTTCCTCAAACTTTCTTCTCTGCTGCTGGTTACCATTTTGTTTCTTCTTCCAATCTTTGGTAATGTATGGAGTCTGTGATTTTACATTACATGAAGGAGAAGCTCTAATTCGACTAAGACTCTCTAATTTTTAGTAAAGAAATGAAACAATGTGCCTGAGTAGGGCTTAACGGGCTTAACTTCGTGTCATCGACTGGGTATCGACTGATATGGACGGTTGGATGTCCTTCCCAACAGGGCTTGCAGCTACCCGGTCAACGATGACAGGAAGGATGTCTACCTGAGCTGGGACTAGTAGGTTTAGGTTTAGCGGAGCATCTTCCTGGATCTTGATAAGCGTGACAGTGGCTTATTGTGTTTCTCATTATTAGTTGATATTTTGTGTGCGAGCAATGGTTGGTGATATGTGTCGAAAGATTTTATTCTGTTCTGATTGATTCAGGAGCTTGAGATGCTTTAATTTCTTCAATAATTCAAGACTCGGTATTCATTCCAAGCACACCATTTGTGTTCCTGTTCATATATTTCGGCTCGTATAGAGCATTTTCTCATGCTAGTCTCTTTCATTTCTGAAAACTTGTCTGCTATATTTTAGATATTGATCAAACAATGAAAGAAAGTAAAGGCTTACGGGTGCACACAAGAGCTCAAATTGCAATTTAATGACAGGATAATAGGAATAGGAATTGTAACTGTTTAAATCTTGGACTTAATATATTTATTGATTTTAGTCCTGATTTCACTGCATTTGTATTTAAGTCCAAAACAAATAAACAAAATTAAATTACTCCAGTGATAATGACTTCATAAAATGCGCATAGACAGTGCCAAAGAAATCTTTCATTTATATCTTCTCCCCACGTGTATGTTGAATGTTTGATATCATGTTTATCATGTTCATTAATGATATTTCGTTTCTTTTTTTAAAACAAGGATGTTGATTAATGATATATGTGATGGAATATGCTTAATTTGTTAAATCTGGATCGTAACCAGTGGATGAGAAGGTTGATTAACAATATGTTTTTTTAAACACGTGTAATTTTCTTAATCAATCATTATTAATAGAATGTGAATCATGATTATAACAAGATAATGAAAATGTTGATTAATGATTTTTTTTTAAACTTATTAATCTTGTTTGAAAGTTTCCATTTTTTATGCGAAAACTTATCAGTTAGCATAACCCTAATCCATAATATGACTAAATTAATGACATGACTTGTGTTAACCATAATTTTACCATGTTAATGAAATGACTTATGGAAGGCTTCTTTAATGTCTCCAACGAACAAAGAACATAAGGAAGAAGTGATCGGTTGGGTGAACAAAGATGTTTGGGTGTGAGGAGGGCACCTTGGGCACACGAAACCAAGGGGGCACATTTACCTGACCTTCCTTAAGAGGATAGAGACTTGGGTGGAATTTGGGAAAGGGTGGGGCAACTTGAGAGAATGTCCAAGGAGTGGACTCATCTTCCCTTGACAACATGGGAACACTATAGAGGTTGGACGACCCCATCAACACACCCATGAGGAGCCACGACGATCACCATGAGAGAGTGCACAAGGAAATGAGCACGCGGGGTTTGGGGCCCTCATTTTTCTTATTTTTATGATCTGATTTTCCTTCTTATAATGCTTGTATTTATCATTTTGTTGTGCCACTAAGGCTTTGTTATATGTATATCTAGTGTTGATCACTCAAAGATGCAAGAGATTACCTTTCTCTCTAATCAAATAGTGACAAAAAGATTCAAGAGTGAGTGCTTTGTAAGAAGCCAATAGAACCTCACTCGTAGACTGAATAGTAGATATAAAAATAGATCATGCACTACCAATCTTAGAAAGCATAGCATATATACATTAGTCATCCTTCCTTGGTATGTTAAATTATTCAAGTAAAATTTTAAGTCTTTTGAAATTAGATAGATAATCTTCAATGCAAGAGAAATCATTGGGATTTAAATAAATCAATTGGTTTTTGGGCCAGTGGACTTGAATCTAATTGTGTTTATCAAATATAGTTTCCATCTTTGTCCAAACTTCATTTATTTTTTCAAATCCTTGAAGGCTTCAACCACAAATCACTAGATATGGACATTCTGATTAATCTACATACTTCATCAATTTTATTATCCCATTTGGATTTGTAGAAATTTAAAATTTAGAAAAAAATCTCTTGAAAAAATACTTAGTTTAAAAAAGGGGGCATTGAAAACAGATTTGAATGTCAAAGTTATGTCATTTTAAAAAAAATCATCAAAAATAACCAAAATGCCACATGGAAAGTACATGTTGGCTCAAGTGATGTGTGGACAATGAGTTCAATTACCTCATTCTTTAACTTTTCATATAAGATCATTTGTACAAATAAGATACTTTTACAATAAGTGACCCACTTTTATAAACTAAGTGAGAATCAATTTTACAATGAATTTACTTTATAAATTAATGTTTTAAAAATTAATATTAAATCTACTTTATAGTAAAATTCATTTTACAAAATAAAATTATGTGATAACTTAAATTTATATGAATTTAAAAAAAAATGAAAAAAAAATTAATGAAAAGAAATAATTGAAAGCTTTTATTTAATAAATAATTTTACAAAATAAAATTATGTGATAACTTAAATTTACATGAATTTAAAAAAAATAAAAAAAAAAATTAATGAAAAGAAACACATGAAACCTTTTATTTAATAAATAAATTTTCAACCAAGTTAGTTGATGCAAAAATATATAAAAAAATGTTCATTTTTTTAATTATAATTTTTTCAAAAAAATGTGCTTACCCAAACACCATTTTTTCTGATTTGGGCATTGCATAAAGCATAAGGAAAATATAATATGCAATAGAGAAG
Source organism: Picea mariana (assembly GCA_032191745.1). NCBI lineage: Eukaryota > Viridiplantae > Streptophyta > Pinopsida > Pinales > Pinaceae > Picea > Picea mariana. Next base: position 44,955 of record JASDQU010107643.1, on the reverse strand, counting down.
AAACTTTTCACTCTATTTGTAGTTTGCCTAAATTGCACAAGGCACATAGAAAATAATATATGCAAATAAAGGTAGAAAATCGAAAATATAAAAAAATAAAAATTGAAATATTAATACAATATAAAAAAAATTTAAAATGTGTACTTCTAAATATAATAAAAATGGTTGTATTTTGGGAAAATAAAAACCTTTTTAAAATTAAAAAAAAAAAGAATTTTCGATCGAAAGAAGTTTTTTGTACACAATGGAAGGGCTCTCTTAACCAAAAAATACTAAAAACTACTAGAAACAAGAATTCCTTTGATGCATGCAATGACATGGGTTTAGGATCTCGATCAATAATGGGAGTGTCTCCTCATATAATCTATGATACTATGTTCCATAAACATGGTATTTCCACATAGGTCAAACACCTTAAGGAATCACTTGCACAAGCAGATCAAAGATTAGTACACCAATGCATTATTTGGTTAAAACCCTTAAAGAAGGAAAGAGTTTATGGCCTTAACCAATGTATCCACTTGAGACAATGTAATAACTACAAATGAATACTAATACAAATTAAGGAAACACACTTTACCTAAAAACACATTTGACAAAGTTTATCTTAGGTAACTCCTAAGTGTCTAAATATCCTAACAAGTATTCATACTTCTTAACCTTATATTTAGAAATATTAGATAATTTCTCTCAAAAATAAATAATGGAATATATAATAATCTCCAATTATATAGCAAGGGGAATTTCTTCATCTAGTGATAAGTAGGTTTCATGAAAGTATAATCTATGCACTACAATTGAGAAAAAATAAAACAATGCTCTTTCTTTTTTTTTTTTAAATTTGAAGAAGTTAAAAAGTAAAAACATAATAATGGATAAATAAACCTACTTCAAATTGAAAGGAATGATGGAGAAAATATCTCTACCACTACTAAAAACAATGAAGAACAAGAATGAAATCCTCCCTCATCCTCATCATGTGGTTAGATCGACTACTCAATTACTCCAAGACATGTTTTTTCCTCCTAAAAATATGTGCCTGATGTTTTGAAACAATTAAGAATTCACAACACCCTTTTTGTCATAGACACAAGAATGCACACACATTTAGGAACATGTGCACATTATTAATGCGTGTGCATTCTTACAACATGCATGCATAAAATACTTGGTAAGTCATATTGAGAAGGCCCCGAAGGTAATTTTAATGGAACATGTATGGAATTTTGAAAACACATGTGCATTACTACATGAAATGGACATTTTTACTTTTTTTGGCCATCAATTTATATGAAAATCCTAAATTCATTGATTAATTTCAAGATCAATGGCTGGAATTGCTTCTTCCAGACGTTTCTGGTTCTTTCAAGAGTTTACTGAAGTCAGTGCATTTATTGCATGCTTATTTACTCAACTGGTTGTTTAATTAATTTCTAACACTCCCCCTTAATTAAACAACCTTTACAACACCTATCTTATCTCTACATATTACAAACTTAGCCTTCCCAAGAGGCTTTGTAAATATATCTGCAGCATTATCATTTGTGTTGCAATACAATACATCAATTTCATTTGACTGTATTTTTTCTCTTACAAAATGATAGTGTGTCTCAATATGCTTTGACCTAGCATGATACATTGGGTTGTTTTCTAGTTTGATGGAACTTTGGTTGTCACATTGGATGATTGTTGGTACTTTTTGTTTTTCTCCAACATCTTCAAGTATCCTCCTTAGCCAAATTGCTTCACAGGTGGCAGTGCATAGTGCTTTGTACTCAGCTTCAATGGATGACAAAGAAATAGTTGGTTGTTTCTTACTGCTCCAGGACACGATCCCTGAGACAATACTAAATGCATATCTTGTAGTAGACTTCCTGTCATCTAGATCTCCTGCCCAATTAGAATTTGAGAAACCTGTCAACTCAACATCAAAATCATTAGTATACTCAATACCAAAATCAATAGTCCCTTTCAAATATCGAAGGACTCTCTTTCTAGCTTTCCAATGATTCTCATGAGGCTTAGCCATAAATTGGCTAAGAATGCTAACTGAATATGCAATATCTGGCCTGGTTGTGGTGAGATAATTTAGAATTCCCACCAATTGTCGATACAAAGTACCATCCACTTCTTTTGAGTCATCATTATTGCTGAACTTAACATTTTGTTCTAATGGAGTAGATATTGGCTTACATGTGTTCATATTAAACCTCCTTAGTACCTCGTTTATAAATTTGCTTTGTGTGGTTAAGGTCTTACCATTTTCTCTCCATACCTCAAGACCTAAACAGTAATGTAAATGTCCAAGATCCTTCATTTCAAACTGTTGTGACAACTTTATTTTGATCTCTTCAATCATCCCAGTAGCACTTCCTGTTATGATAAGATCATCCACATATAGAGAAATCAAAGAAATTTGACCATTTCTATATTTCTTGATATACAAGTTTGGATCACTTTTACTTTTTATAAAGCCTTGTTGAAAGAAAAATGTATCAATTTTCTCATACAAAGACCTAGGTACCCGTTTAAGTCCATATAAATCTTTCTTCAACTTGCATACAAAATGTTCTTTTCCTTTCTTTACAAATCCCTCTAGTTGAACAAGATAAACCTCTTGTTTTAATTCTCCATTCAAAAATGATGACTTGACATCTAACTGATGCAACTGCCAATTATTATTGGTAGCCAATGCAATCATTAATCTAATAGTATTCATTTTTGCTACCGGAGAAAAAGTGTCTTCATAATCTATCCCTTCTTTTTTTGAATAACCTTTGGCAACCAATCTAGCTTTGTATTTGTCTATACTACCATCAGCATTAAAGTTATAATTGAACAACCATTTTGATCCTATGGGGGTTTTGTTCTCAGGCAATTCTATCAATTCCCATGTTTCATTTTTAATTATAGAGTCATATTCTTCCTTTATGGCATCCATCCATTCTTTGTGGTCTTTAGCTTACTCATAATTTAAAGGTTCTACCACATTCATAGCTTGAGTTATTGAGGCATAGTCTTTATACCTGACCAGAGTCTTAGATTGTCTTGTTGTCCTCCTTAGTTCTTCACTTCTTTGTGGAGTTCCTTCACCTCTTCTAGGCATGCTCTGGCTACTTGTAGAATCTACAATGCTTGGAGCTTCTCCTTGGACTTCTTCTTCTTTTTCATTATCATTTTCCTCATTTTCTTTAGGTAGATTCCACACATCATAATCATATGCTTTTCGTACTTCATCTACATTTCATGAAACAACACATCTCTACTTGCAAACACCTTATGATTGTTAGGATCAAACATCTTATAGGATTTATATTCTGTACAAACCAATAAATATGCATTTGATTGCCTTTGTATCAAGCTTTCTTCTATCTTCTTTCGAAATGTGAGCAAATGCTTTACTCCCAAATATTCTCAAGTGACTCACTTCTAGTTTATATCCATAAAAAGCTTCAAAAGGTGTTATGTTCTCTAAAATTTTTGTAGGAATCCTATTCTTTAGATATACAACAGTACTAATTGCTTCAGCCCAAAAACCATTAGAAAGATTTTTACCTTTTATCATGCTGCAAGCACATTCAACCAAGGTTCTATTTTTCCTTTCTGCTACTCCATTTTGTTGAGGAGTATGTGGCACTGTAAATTGTTGTTGAATCCCATTATTTTTGCAATACCTGATGAATGCCCCTGATGTATACTCCCCTCCTTGATCTGACCTGAGAATCTTGATGCTCTTTCCTGTTTTCTTTTCAACCATATTCTTGAATTCCTTAAAATATTCAAAGACATCACTTTTATTTCTCATGAAATAGACCCAAGTGTATCTAGTTTTATCATCAATAAAGATAAGGAAATAATATGCTCCTCCAAGAGATCTAGTTTGCATGGGTCCACAAACATCAGTATGCACTAGTTCAAGACTTTTTCGCTTTTTTTTGTCTATGTGCATAGGAAACTCTTCTCTATGTTGTTTTCCTAATGCACATCCTTCACATTCAACATGTTCAATTTTAAACATTGGAAGACCTTCTACCATTTCTTTCTTCTGAAGCATCATAAGATCATTATGGTTTAGGTGTCCATACCTTTGATGCCATAACTCTTCCATTGACATAGTTGTGGATGCCAACGCTTGATGATCCCTCCTTGTAACATCAAGCTTATATAGTCCTCCAACTCTAAATCCTCTTGCAATTATTTTGTAGTGATCCTATATGTCTTTCACCACACACTGTGACTTAACAAATTCAACTTTTAGATCTTTATTTGCAATGGTGGATACAAAAATCAAATTCTTCTTTATGCCTGGCACATACATTACATTATGGATTTGTTTCACCTCACCAGTAGGTAAAGTCACAGATACATCTCCATAACCTTTAATTTCATGTGACCTATCATCTCCTAGATATATCTTATGAACATCATTAATGTTTTCATGATATGTATCAAACCAATTTCTATTACATGACATATGAATTGAAGCACCAGAATCAATAAACCAGGCATTGGCATCATCAGTGTCTGCTGATAAAGCAACATTAGAAACAAAGAACTTGAGATTTTTGAAATCATCACATACCCTGGCACCTTTATCAACAAAATTTTCTGAATGTTTGTAATATTTGGACTAATTAAACTTCCTCCTCCTACAATATTTATCATAATGTCCAAACTTACCACAGTAGTAGCATTCTTCATTCCTCTTCACATTTGTGTTTGTGCTTGGTGGTGCCCTACCATTATCTGGTTTTGAATGTGGCTGTAACACACCCACTATCGTAATTTAAAAATTTTGGGGTTAATCTCCCACAAATGAGAAATCTCCAGAAACCTGCATTAGCGAAATGCCAATCCTTGGTTCAATATCGGGATTCGGGGTTTCGGAGGTTGCAGTGTCGAGGGTCCCTGTCCTCTCGAATCCCCGATCATCGATGGAACAAGTTTTGAACGCGCCCTGTCCCTAAGACTAGCCCTTACTGGCTATACCTTGGTCTATATGACCGGCCTTCGTGACCGTGGCCTTGTATCACCCTGTCGGGATTCGGGTTGTCCCACAACAAAGATTCAGTGCATACTGAACCCCGAATCCGCAATCTCCGATTTCGCGATATAATCAAGTCTTATTTAAACAACCATTAATTAATCCTTGATGAAGGTTTAAGTGTTAAGTTAAATTACGTCGGGCTTTCGGGGTTCGCGAGTTCTCCTGACGTGATTCTTTTGTATGCAGGAAACCCGAAATACCGAACCCCGATCCCTCAGGATCCTCTGACACGCGTCCTTGTAATGAACGGCTCGGATCTCATCGGGAAATCGCGGATCACGATTTCTTGTTGCACGATTTCCTTACCATCGAGAACTCCGATTTCCCGATCTACGACTCTACGGGATCCTCTGACACGCGTCCTCGGACAATGGACGGTCCAGATCTGATCAGGAAATCGCGTATCGCGATTTCAAAATGTATGAGTCTTTTGTTCCCAGAAACCCCAATTTCCCGATCCCCGATTTTCGTCCGATCTCTGACACCTGTCCCGTGTGAACGGACGGCTCAGATCTTATCGGTAAATCGCGGATCACGATTCCGGGTGGAAAGAGTTCTATGTATTCGAAATCCCCGATATGTCGAACTCCGACTCTCCGGGATCCTCTGCCACGTGTCCCTACTGTTGGACGGCTCAGATCAGCTCGGGGATTCCTGAATCGCGACTTCCTATTACAAAGGTTCTACCCTCCTAAATTCTCCAATGGATGAAATCCCGACGACTCCCCAGAACGCTGACACGTGTCCTGCCGAGATCAACGGTTAGGATCTGTTCTCGGGATTTCGAGAACCACAAGGCCTCGATCCTCAGACTCAACAAAACCCTGATGACCCTATTGTCCCGATGAATTCTTCGGGATGTTGACACGTGTCCTTCCGAGATCAACGGCTTACGGGATTTTTTCTCCAGATCTGATGGCTCGGATCTCTTCCTCGCATGCCTGCCCCTGCGCTTAACCCCTGCGCAGCTTCTCCAGACCCGACGGCTGACGGGTAATTGGACCGAGATCTAACGGTCCAGATTCGTTCTTTTGGAGCTTGGAGGTTACGATCCCAATTTCTCATTGCTCACGATGGTAGAGGATGAAGGAACAAGGTATGTAACGCCTTCGTTACTTCCGTCGATCTAATGGTCGTGAATGACTATGGGTCTTCCGACGAGATCTCATCTGTCGACTTGTCACTTCTCACAACACTACTACCTTGGAACCTTAATGGAATCGTTCCTCCTCGTACAGGGTTAATGAGGCCTATACATTCGAGTCCTCGTTCTGGGTTCGTAGTGAACCTTTCCAAGGAGGAAATCTCTGTGAAGAGATCCCTACCGGGGCATTCCCGGAAGCAGATAAAGGGAGACAGCCTCCCGAGAACAGCTGGGCATGATTGGCTTCATTTTATCAACGTACATCGTGCATGGTATCCTCTGTGATAAGCATATATCAACTTATTCATATCAAACATTACGCGAACACTCTCATGCTGCAATCCTTTACAATTTCACAGTTCTATGAGCTATTATCTACTCCTTATCATCATTTACTACACAGACATTCCTACACAGGAAAACATGTACAATTCCACAAGTCTATGAACATATGTGACAACATATAAATTCAAGATGCAATATGAGCAAAACACTTATCAGAAGTAAGTTCAGCAATGGAAGCGACTGCTGAGAGGGGTGCTCGTTTCCGCCCAACCGTAGGCGTAGTGACTCCTAATGGATTTACCACTAGCCACCCCCGAGCTGAGACCACGATGTCTTGAGACCTGCGTCTCTCTCTATCTGCCAGTGCCCAGGAGCGAAGGTTGCAATCCTCTCTCTCTCCGATCACTCACTCTGCGTAAAAATTTTCCAGAGTTCCCCTCGCGTCTGCCCTCTTCAATCGCTTCTGCCATGCGCCTTATCCTCTTGCGAGGTTGCGTGTGGCACGATTACCCTCGCGCTGGTCAGTCATGATGGCTTTGCGGATAGGCGGTTCACCTCCCCATCCCT
>JASDQU010107643.1:23291-35284 GCA_032191745.1 Picea mariana | reverse complement strand
AATCCCATGAAGGATCTAATGTCTGAGACATCCTTTGGGGTAGGCCATTCCATGATAGACCTGATCTTGTCAGGATCTACCGCTACCCCTTCCTTGGACAGAACATGTCCCAAGTAGTGTATTTTCTTCTGAAAGAAGTCGCACTTGCTGAATTTAGCATAGAGCTGATGCTCTCTTAGCACTTGCAGCACAAGTCTAAGATGCTCTTCATGTTCTTCTCTATTCTTAGAGTAAATTAAGATATCATCAATAAAAACTAGTACAAATTTATCTAGAAATTTACTGAGTACATTGTTCATTAAGCACATGAAAGTAGCATGGGCATTGGTTAACCCAAATGGTACTACAACAAACTCATAATGACCATACCGTGTTCGGAAAGAGGTCTTTTGGATGTCTTCACCCTTGATTCAGACTTGATGGTATCCCGACCTCAAGTCAATCTTTGAGAAAATAGACGCACCTCCCAACTGATCGAATAGATCATCGATCCTGGGCAAGGGGTATTTGTTCTTTATAGTCACTTTATTAAGTTGTCTGTAATCTATACACAGTCTAAGGGTGCCATCTTTCTTTTTAACAAATAGGACCGGTGCTCCCTAGGGGGACACGTTGGGTCGAATATAACCCCTATCCATCATTTCTTTCAATTGCAATTTGAGTTCAACTAATTCAGGCATGCTCATCCGATAGGGTGTTCTAGACACCGACACTGCTCCTGGTGCAAGTTCTATTGAGAAGTCAATGTCTCTTCTCGGAGGTGTCTCGGTATTTCTTTTGGAAACACATCTCGGTATTCTCTCAGGATAGGGTGATCTTCAGGGCTTGGATCTGCACCTTCGGTTGTTTTCAACACCTGTACTGCATATAAGGGACATCCCTTTCGGCAATATTTCCTCATTTGTAATGCTGATATTTGTCTCACCGAGACCGGTTTTCGGATCCCTTGGAGGGTTATCCTTTTTCCTTCTTCGCTCACACATTCTAAGGTTTTATAGTAACAGTCCAGTTTGGCTTTATGGGCGGCTAGCCAGTCCACACCAATCAACAGATCGTATGATCCCAGGGGTAATACATTAAGGGTTGCTTGGGTGAGGAATTCACCCAACATTAATTGGCAGGATGGTACAGCCTCTACCACCTTCCTTTTGGTGCCCGTGGCTAACTGTACCAACCATGGTTTAGTTTTCTTTTGTGGCTGTAGCTTACACCTATCAATGGTTCTAGGGGATATATAACTCAAATTCGAACTAGGGTCAATCAAAACAGATACCAAATGGTTGAAGATCATACCTTATATTTCCACCACTGAAGCTTGGTGGTTAGCCTGGTTATTTTCCAAGGCTCCATAAATCTGTGGCACACTCCTGGCCACATCGTTGACTGTGGTAGCTTCCTGCATGTTATAAATCTTCCGACTATTCTGCTGTCAGAGGGGACAGTCTCTCCGGAGATGATCTCCTCTGCAATCCCAGCATTCCAAAGGTTTTCTCTTTGGGTTATCAGTCTTTACTGGTATAGGTCCAGAAGTTTTATTTCCGTCCACCGAGGAAAAGTTCTGCTGGAATACACTCCGGGTGGGAAAGTTCACTCCGTGGTTCTTCTTGTAGTTTTTAAATCCCGAGGATTTGCTCCCTTTCTTCTGAAATTTTGAACCATTCTTTTGTTTCCAGTCTCCACGGGACCCTGCCCGATGCCCATATTGCTCATGACAATATGTTGCCTTTCGTATAGTATCTTCTAAGGTCTTTGGTTCGTCAAACTCGATTCGGTTCCGGTATTCCTTGGGAAGCCCGTTGATGAAGCGTTGTGCCTTCGCCTTCTCTTCTTTGATGTAGTGTACGTACCTTAGTAAGTCAAGGAATTTGTTGACATATTCCTCCATGGTAAGTTGTCCCAGTTTGAGTTCATAAAACTCTTTATCCTTCTCGTCGAAATACCTTTCTGATAAATACTTCTTCCGGAAGTACTTCTCGAACCATTTCCAAGACAGGTCCTCCTCGTGGACCCCTTTCATATTCTTAAGGTCTTCCCACCAGATGGAAGCCTTCCTGTTCAGATTGAAAGTGGCCACTCAGGCCTTCAAGTTCTCTGAGAAATCATGGACTCTGAAATATTTCTTTAGTCCAAGTAGCCAAGCCTCAGCCTCCTCTCCCTTCTTTATCTTGCCGTCGAAGGAAGGAGGTTTGGCCTTTTTAAATTCCTCAAATTTATGACTCTTGGAAGTATTTTGTTTCTTCTGTTTCTTTTGAGAATAGAAACTGGTCCTGCTGCTAGAAGAACCTTCTGAATCACCGGCTTCCTTCTCAGTGGAATCATCTGGCATTGGTCCTTTACCTCTGGGGTGGAACTTTCTGGATGTGCTTCTCTCAGTGTGGCCACTGACATGACCATGATTTTGCATCTCAGGTTCATGCTGCATTTGTCGTTGTAGGTTAGATAGGCTCTGCAGTAGAACTGCATTAATTTCAGTTTGCTTTTCTTGTTCTTTTATCATCCTTTCATCATTGGCCTTGCAGCTTTGCAATTCGACCATGAGACTCCTCACCATCTCATCTAAGTCTGTAGGGGTTCCTATTGCTCTTCTTTCATCAGAATCCTCGTCTCTGTTGTGGGAGCCTTCTCCCACCTCTTGGTGAGTCACCATACTCTGCGTTTGTATATTCCCACGGTTGATCGTCCGCTTGAGTGAAAAGACAAACGTTGGATATTAGTCAAGAGTTAAATACATTAGATAATTTGTGCATAATTTCATAATTATTTCACATGCACACACAGTCGGGTGTTCATATTCCAAGTTTTTAATCCTGGATAAGATAGTTAAGTCAGGGGGTTACTCCTCATAGGAGTGTTTCGTACGAGGTTTATGCACAACTGGTGCGACTGGTGCATGAGCCCAATCAGGCCGAGTGTTGTAACCATGCTCTGATACCACTTTGTAATACACCCACTATCATAATTTAAAAATTTTGGGGTTAATCTCCCACAAATGAGAAATCTCCAGAAACCTGCATTAGCGAAATGCCAATCCTTGGTTCAATATCGAGATTCGAGGTTTCGGAGGTTGCAGTGTCAAGGGTCCCTGTCCTCTCGAATCCCCGATCACCGATGGAACAAGTTTTGAACGCGCCCCGTCCCTAAGGCTAGCCCTTACTGGCTATACCTTGGTCTATATGACCGGCCTTCGTGACCGTAGCCTTGTATCACCCTGTCGGGATTCAGGTTGTCCCACAACAAAGATTCGGCGCATACTGAACCTCGAATCCGCAATCTCTGATTTCGCAATATAATCAAGTCTTATTTAAACAACCATTAATTAATCCTTGATGAAGGTTTAAGTGTTAAGTTAAATTACGTCGGGCTTTCGGGGTTCGCGAGTTCTCCTGACGTGATTCTTTTGTATGCAGGAAACCCGAAATGCCGAACCCCGATCCCTCAGGATCCTCAGACACGCGTCCTCGTAATGAACGTCTCAGATCTCATCGGGAAATCGCGGATCGCGATTTCCTGTTGCACGATTTCCTTACCATCGAGAACTCCGATTTCCCGATCTACGACTTTACGAGATCCTTTGACACGCGTCCTCGTACAATGGATGGTCCAGATCTGATCGGGAAATCGTGTATCGCGATTTCAATATGTATGAGTCTTTTGTTCCCGGAAACCTCGATTTCCTGATCCCCTATTTTCGTCCGATCTCTGACACCTGTCCCGTGTGAACGGACGGCTCAGATCTTATCGGTAAATCGCAGATCGTGATTTCGGGTGGCAAGAGTTCTATGTATTCGAAATCCCCGATATGCCGAACTCCGACTCTTCGGGATCCTCTGCCACGTGTCCCTACTGTTGGACGGCTTAGATCAGCTCGGGGATTCGTGAATCGCGACTTCCTATTACAAAGGTTCTACCCTCCTAAATTCTCCGATGGATGAAATCCCGACGACTCCCCAGAACGCTGACACGTGTCCTACCGAGATCAATGGTTAGGATCTGTTCTCGGGATTTCAAGAACCACAAGGCCTCGATCCTCAGACTCAACAAAACCCCGATGACCCTATTGTCCTGATGACTTCTTCGGGATGTTGACACGTGTCCTTCCAAGATCAACGGCTTACGGGATTTCTGCTCCAGATCTGATGGCTCGGATCTCTTCCTCGCATGCCTGCCCCTGCGCTTAACCCCTGCACAGCTTCTCCAGACCCGACGGCTGATGGGTAATTGGACCGAGATCTAACGGTCCAGATTCGTTCTTTTGGAGCTTGGAGGTTACGATCCCAATTTCTCATTGCTCACGATGGTAGAGGACGAAGGAACAAGGTATGTAACGCCTTCATTACTTCCGTCGATCTAATGGTCGTGAATGACTATGGGTCTTCCAACGAGATCTCATCCGTCGGCTTGTCACTTCTCACAACACTACTACCTTGGAACCTTAATGGAATCGTTCCTCCTCGTACAGGGTTAATGAGGCCTATACATTCGAGTCCTCGTTCTGGGTTCGTAGTGAACCTTTCCAAGGAGGAAATCTCTGTGAAGAGATCCCTATCGGGGCATTCCCGGAAGCAGATAAAGGGAGACAGCCTCCCGAGAACAGCTGGGCATGATTGGCTTCATTTTATCAACGTACGTCGTGCATGGTATCCTCTGTGATAAGCATATATCAACTTATTCATATCAAACATTACGCGAACACTCTCATGCTGCAATCCTTTACAATTTCACAGTTCTATGAGCTATTATCTACTCCTTATCATCATTTACTACACAGACATTCCTACACAAGAAAACATGTACAATTCCACAAGTCTATGAACATATGTGACAACATATAAATTCAAGATGCAATATGAGCAAAACACTTATCAGAAGTAAGTTCAACAATGGAAGCGACTGCTGAGAGGGGTGCTCGTTTCCACCCAACTGTAGGCGTAGTGACTCCTAATGGATTTACCACTAGCCACCCCCGAGCTAAGACCACGATGTCCTGAGACCTGCGTCTCTCTCTGTCTGCCAGTGCCCAGGATGGAAGGTTGCAATCCTCCCTCTCTGAGATCACTCACTCTGCGTAAAAATTTGCTAGAGTTCCCCTTGCGTCTGCCCTCTTCAATCGCTTCTACCATACGCCTTATCCTCTCGCAAGGTTGCGTGTGGCACGATTACCCTCGCGCTGGTGAGTCATGATGGCTCTGCGGATAGTCGGTTCACCTCCCCATCCCTCATCAAGCCATCAACCTACCAGCCTGCACGGCATTTATTTCAGGGCTAGTGAGCCGCTTTTGGTTCTCCGGGCCAGTGGAGTCCAAATATGGTATTTTAATTCTTGGTGGAAGTTAACGCCCCTTTTTCAAGGTGCCCTCTACCACCATCGTGGTCTCTTTTCCGCACATCCCCTCTCAGCAGTTCTGCAATAATTTCAAACTGTCATTTACATTCATTGACCTCTTCCTGAAGGTCCATTTACATCACATATTCATACTTATGAGTTTTGCCAGAGTCCTTGGCCGGTTCAGTTATATTTACAATCTGAGGGAAACAGAGTGTTACAGTGGCCTTCCTTCTTTATTTCTCCTCCATGACTTTCCTTTGTAGGGTTGTTTTCCTTTCGCCACCAATGTCATATTTGAATTGTGAGATCTTCCATAGAGATTCTTTCTGCACTCCTCCTCTTGCAAAAGAATACCTGTCAATTCATCAAAAGTAGGGGACTTTTCCCTAGCTGCAAGACCAGTAATGAACATTTGATATTCATCTAACATACCATTTAATGTGATAGTGACCAGGTCAGTACTAGAAATCTTTTCACCAATATCTCTTAGCTTACCTTTCAAATCTTTGATTCTAGAAAGAAAGTTACTGATATTTTCATTCTCCTCCATCTTAATTGAAAGAAGCTTACTCTTCAAAAATAATACACGGTTTGTGTTCGTCATCTCATACAAACCTTTAAGTGTCTCCCAAGTTTCATGGAATGTTTTGCATTCCCTAATGTGTGGGATGATATTGTCCTTGACAGACATCCTCAATAGCACCTTCGCTTTAGTCTCTCGTCACTCCCAATCTTGAACTGAGGCTGCTGGGGCTACTGGTTTTGCTTCATCTCCACATGCAATTGACCAAACATTGTATTCTTCCATCAATGTCTGCAACTTAAACTTCCAATTGACATAATTTTCTCCATCTAACTTATTTGATTCATTTATATATGAATCTGCCATGATATTTGTCATATTTAAAAAACACTAAAATCACTTTAAAATGATCTAGGCCTTTTAGAACCCAATGTAGAAACTCTATACCAATCAATAATTAAAATTGTAACCCCAACTACAATATCATCTCATCTTCACAAGATAAACATGTTGAACCCTCACAAATAAACACACTTTTAAATTAACACACTACCACCAATATATTCTTCAATAAATGATATGTTAAAATTAACTTTCAATTCACTTAAATCCAACACCAAAATTACCAGCACCATAAAACAAAATTACTTTTATCTTCTTAAGACTTCCAAAATTACCACAACCACTTTTATTATCTTACTTCTTCCAAAATTACCACAACCATAAAAGACAAATTCAACTTCTACTCAAATCAAATCAAAGCAACTAGGCCATAAAAAATGACAATATGCATATGGCTCCTTTACCATGCGGAATTTTACTACCATATAACTCCTATATGGATTAGTGTGCAGCCTCGAGCCAACAATTCCTTATGGAAATCTTCCTTTGTGCAACAGGAGATGAAATACCAAACCACCGCCTAAATTTATTTTTTTTCACATCTCACCACATAATTTCTTCACACATCAACAACTTCTTTCTCAACTCAACAAGTATGTGGTTCGCTTAACGTCCTCAACGCATAGTGGAGAATCAAACTCTGTCTCACGACCCTCTGTCTCACGGAAAACAATAGTGATGACTCTCAACACTCTTTTGGATCTTACGACCTCATAACTCTTAGACCTCACAACTCTCTAACACAAGTCAGCACACCTCACAATGCTCTCGATTCTCAGGCCTCTCCGGCTCACACGGCCCTCACAACTCTCTTGGCTCTGATACCAAATCAGAGAATTCACACACACAAAGAGACACACATAAAGAGACATGAAGAACATACAAAACAACTTGTCTATTGCATTAGAGGCATGAGTATTTATACAGTGGTGAGATGAGCTCCACCATTGATTAGTTTCAAGATCAATGGCTGGAATTGTTTCTTCCAGACGTTTCTGGTTCTTTCAAGAGTTTACCAAAATCCGTGTAGTCGATGCATTTATTGCAAGCTTATCTACTCGATTGGTTTTTTAATTAATTTCTAACATCAATTAAGGCTATTATATTACTATATCACTATGCAGTACCCAGGTTGTTGCTATTAAATATAATGTAACCTCAACAGTCTGACTGTACACTGCCAGCTGTACTGGACAACTGTACTTTCTATTTTTGTCTTGCTTGAGCCTATTTAGCTCAACCATCTCCCATTGCATTGTACTTCAACTTCTTCAGTACTTCTTCATACATTTCAATATACTATTCTATTCTTTTCTCTCTGCATTTCTCTTTGCTTCACAATTTATCATGGTATCAGAGCTACAGTAGTAAGCCTCTTCACACAGGCTAGAGAGCAACACAATCCTCACAGCGCAGAGCTTCACGGATCCTGAGAGCACGCGACACAGACTTTTCACAAGGCTTGGAGAGTTGTCTGTAATACTCTCAAAAGATCAACATAGGAAGCTTGCGGAGGAAGCAGAGCGTACAACGCTCGAAAGATCAAGGAAGAAGAGAACGCAGAAGAAGAAACAGTAAAGATTCTTGTAATTTTCGAGAATCGTCAAAGATTGATGAAGAAGAGTTGCAGGATGGAAGAAAATTTAAAGAACTCGAAGGATTCGTTCAAATTCGCTAAAGATTCCTGCAGAAGGCAGAATCGTTTAAAGGTTTACGGGAAATCGCTCAAATATGTTAAAGATTGTAGCAAAGAACGAAGAACTCGTGAAATTATTTCAAATCTTTGAAAGATTCACAAATCTTTTCTTCCACAGGAGAAAATTCCCTCAAATTCAGCAAAGATCATGTCTACTGTGCAAAGAACATCCATTGAGGCTGTAAGATTCGTCCTACGAATGGATCCAGAGCGGGAAACCGGTTCAGAAGGGACGAGGTTTAGTCCTCTGGAGTGCCAAGGAGAAATTTCAACTTGTGAAGTCCCGACGTCATCTGGACTGTCCATCAAGAAACACGTGGCGAGATCTCGGCATTTCACTGACTCGCAAGGTGTAAATTTCAGAAGACTATCATGAGAATTCGTGAATCGTGAAATTTTGAGTCATTCTGGACCGTTGAAACAAGAAAGATCGTGAGCCATCGATCTTGTCCCATCACAAAATCGGTAATCGGGAGTTGGACGAGCAATGGCGATTGCACTCCAAAAACTCCGATACGTGATATCGCGAAATCCCGAGAGGACTTGTGAGCCGTCAATCTCAGAGAACAGGTGGCAGCAGATCCAAGTGCCATTCACATTTTGGCATTTTGGAGTTCGTGTCTTTGAAAGACCATCGAAACAAGACTTTGCAACTCACGAAATTGCGATAAGCGAAATAACGATAATATCACAGCCGTCCATTTGGTTGGACACACGTCGAACATCAAGGAAACCATCGGCGTTTCGGCAACCAGGGTTCTAAGTCGTCAGAGAAACTTGGAGTCGCAAGTAGAGAAATCGCAAAACAATGAGGACCATCCATCTTGAAGGGACGCGTGGAGTAAATCCAAGGACTCAAGAAAAGTCCCGAAAAGGAAAGAGCCATCAGCAGATCGGGATTCGGCAAATCGAAAATCCTGAGGACAAGGATCTCGAGCACTTAGGAACTGCGAAGTCCGAAATCTCGACAGTCACTCGACGCATCGGCGTTCGGCAAATCGCGGATCCTGGAGATGACAAGTCTGGAACAGAACAAATCGTGAAATCACGAGAAGAAATCAGGACCATTCAATATAGGAGGATGTGTGGCGGAGATCAAAAGAATCGGGAAATTTCCCGAAAGGAAAGCGCCATCGGTAAATCGGAGATCAGGGAATCAAGGAGTCAGAAGAACTCGACATCAGGGTTCACGAAGTCCCAATTCGCAATATCCCGATAAGATCTGGACCGTTGAATAGTCCAAAGGCAAATTTCGCGTCTCGACAAATTGAAAGGCAAAAAACCCGAAAAGCCCGTAGCGCTTTAACATCAAGGTGCGTGGTCACATTGCATGGTGACTAAGGCCAAATTCAAGGCCAATAAGCTCTTTTCGGCCATCGAAAAATCGGCGTTTCGACGATCGGAGGTAAATACAAAATTTCCCTCTATTTTTTTCTGAGATTTTTTTTCTTTCAAAAAAAATATGTCATCTAGCAATTTAGGACCAACTCAAGGTCCGATTCTTCTGGGAAAGAATTACAAGTTTTGGTCTCTTCGGATGAGATCCTTCTTGCAAGCACAAGAATGCTGAGAACCAGTGGATCTTGGATATGTGGAACCAGATGCAGTAGCCCTATTTTCCATGACAAATCCACAGCGAATTGCTCAGGCAACACTGAGAAACAGAGAAAATAAAGCAAAATTATGGATTCAGAACTCTGTGGATGACTTGATTTTTTCAAAAATCACAGGCGCTGGTACTTCCAAACATGCCTGGGATATTCTTAAATCTTCCTATCAAGGAAATGACAGGGTCAAAACAGTTAAACTGTAGACCTTGAGGATGCAATTCGAGACTCTAAGGATGACAAAGTCCGAAAATGTGGATCAGTTCATGACCAGAGTCATGGGAATCGTGAACCGGATCAGATTGACTGGTGAAGCCATCACTGATCAACGAATTGTTGAGAAAATCCTCAGAAGTTTACCTACGAAATTTGAAATGGTTGTAACAACAATCCTTGAATCCAAGGATCTGTCAAGATTTTCAACAGATGAACTAATTGGTTCTCTGGTGACACATGAGACTAGACTGCATCTCACAGATGAGTCAATCTCCAATGCTTTCAAAACTCAATTCTCCTTCAGTAGAGGGAGAGGTAGAGGAAGAAGCAGAGGTTACCAAGGAAGAGGGAGCAATCAAAATAACTCTCATTCCACTGGAGGTAACAGACAACAATATCCAAATCAAAATTTCCAAGGTCAAAGACAACAGCAACAAAATCAACATCAGAATTTCCAGCCTCAAAGAGGTAGAGGGAGAAGATCAAATGAGAAATCAAGCATACAATGCTATTACTACAAAAAGTATGGGCACTATGAATCTGAATGCAGGAAGAAGCAAGCAGAGCAAATGTGTCAAATCATACGGGAGACACCTCAAGAGGTATGTTTCTCTCATGCCACAAGACTAAAGAACAACCTAAAGATCTCTGGTTGCTGGACAGTGGATGCAGCAATCACATGACAGGTAACAAAGAATTACTTTCATGCATTGATTCTTCAATCTTATCTGATCTTACACTTGGAAATGATTATTTAGTCAAAGTTCAAGGAAAAGGAACTGTTCCTATTCTTACTAAACAGAATGTAAAGAAAGACATAAACAATGTCTATCATGTTCCAGATCTGAAACATAACTTGTTAAGTGTAGGACAGCTCATTGAACATGGCTATAAGGTACTTTTTGAGGGAGAATCTTGCAAAATATATGACAAATACCCCAGCAGAAAATTGATTTCTGAAATTCATATGACTCAAAATAGGATGTTTCGCCTTACCCTCATAACTGCAAATCTGAGTCAACCATATGCACAGAGTGCAGCTACCCTGAATGAATCAATGGTTTGGCATACAAGATTTGGAAATTTACCATTTCAGAGTCTAAGTCTTCTTCAGAAGAACTCCATGGTCAAAGGTCTACCTATCTTTAAAGAGCAAATTCCCCCATGTGAGTCTTGCATACTTGGAAAACATAAGAGAACTAGTTTTCCACAGTGTTCCAATCAAGCCAAACAACATCTTGAACTTGTTCACATTGACCTCTGTGGACCAATGCAAACAGAGTCAATAGGTGGTAGTTTTTACTTTCTAATGTTATTGATGATTTCAGCAGAAAAATATGGATCTATTTTCTCAGACACAAGTCTGAAACATTTACAAAATTCAAAGAATTCAAAGCAGAAGCTGAAAAACAGAGTGGAAAATATATCAAAGCACTCAGGTCAGATGGAGGAGGAGAATACAACTCCAGAGAATTTTCAAATTTCTTCAAATCACATGGCATTATCATGCAAACAACAACGAGGTATACTCCACAACAGAATGGAGTGGCTGAAAGGAAAAATCAGACAATAATGAATATGGCAAGAACACTTATCAAAGAAAAAAGTTTGTCAAATAGTTTTTGGGTTGAAGCAGTAGCATGCTCAGTTTATCTCCTGAATAGATCTCCAACCACAAGTCTAAAGATGAAAGTTCCTCAAGAAGCATGGAGTGGGACAAAGCTCAATGTAGTGCATCTAAGGACATTCGGATGCATAACATATGCTCACATACCTTCCGAATTAAGGAAGAAACTTGATGATAAAAGTGAGAAATGTATTTTCACTGGATATAGTGAAACATCTAAGGCTTACAGGCTTTACAATCCAATCACCAAGAAATTAATTCTCAGCAGAGATGTAAAATTTCTGGAAAATCAATTCTGGAATGATTCAGAAAATCAGTAGATGGACCCATTGCTACCAAGTTCTGAAAACACAGAAAATTCAGAACAGCAAGTACCTCAAACTACTCTTCCAAGATTGCAAGTACAAAGACAACCTGAAAATTCTCAGAATAACTCAACTTCCAGCAGAGAATCATTCTCTGAACCACAAAATCAGAGAACTCGAAGTTTGAGAGAAATCCATCAGCAGTTGGATGACTTTGAACAACACAACCTTTTTGCTTTAATGTCATGTCAACCTACATCCTTTAAGGAAGCAACTAAGGATCCACATTGG
>JASDQU010107643.1:0-10085 GCA_032191745.1 Picea mariana | reverse complement strand
ATCCTCTGACACGCGTCCTCGAACAATGGACGGTCCAGATCTGATCGGGAAATCGCGTATCGCGATTTCAATATGTATGAGTCTTTTGTTCCCGGAAACCCCGATTTCCCGATCCCCGATTTTCGTCCGATCTCTGACACCTGTCCCGTGTGAACGGACGGCTCAGATCTTATCGATAAATCGCGGATCGCGATTCCGGGTTGCAAGAGTTCTATGTATTCGAAATCCCCGATATGCCGAACTCCAACTCTCCGGGATCCTCTGCCACGTGTCCCTACTGTTGGACGGCTCAGATCAGCTCGGGGATTTGCGAATCGCGACTTCCTATTACAAAGGTTCTACCCTCCTAAATTCTCCGATGGATGAAATCCCGACGACTCCCCAGAACGCTGACACGTGTCCTGCCGAGATCAACGGTTTACGGGATTTCTGCTCCAGATCTGATGGCTCGGATCTCTTCCTCGCATGTCTGCCCCTGCGCTTAACCCCTACGCAGCTTCTCCAGACCCGACGGCTGACGGGTAATTGGACCGAGATCTAACGGTCCAGATTCGTTCTTTTGGATCTTGGAGGTTACAATCCCAATTTCTCGTTGCTCACGATGGTAGAGGACGAAGGAACAAGGTATGTAACGCCTTCGTTACTTCCGTCGATCTAATGGTCGTGAATGACTATGGGTCTTCCGACGAGATCTCATCCGTCGGCTTGTCACTTCTCACAACACTACTACCTTGGAACCTTAATGAATCGTTCCTCCTCGTACAGGGTTAATGAGGCCTATACATTCGAGTCCTCGTTCTGGGTTCGTAGTGAACCTTTCCAAGGAGGAAATCTCTGTGAAGACATCCCTACCAGGGCATTCCCGGAAGCAGATAAAGGGAGACAACCTCCCGAGAACAGCTGGGCATGATTGGCTTCATTTTATCAACGTACGTCGTGCATGGTATCCTCTGTGATAAGCATATATCAACTTATTCATATCAAACATTACGTGAACACTCTCATGCTGCAATCCTTTACAATTTCACAGTTCTATGAGCTAATATCTACTCCTTATCATCATTTACTACACAGACATTCCTACACAGGAAAACATGTACAATTCCACAAGTCTATGAACATATGTGACAGCATATGAATTCAAGATGCAATATGAGCAAAACACTTATCAGAAGTAAGTTCAGCAATGGAAGCGACTGCTGAGAGGGGTGCTCGTTTCCACCCAACCGTAGGCGTAGTGACTCCTAATGGATTTACCACTTGCCACCCCCGAGCTGAGACCACAATGTCCTGAGACCTGCGTCTCTCTCTGTCTTCCAGTGCCCAGGAGCGAAGGTTGCAATCCTCCCTCTCTGCGATCACTCACTCTGCGTAAAAATTGCCAGAGTTCCCCTTGCTTCTNGCCCTCTTCAATCGCTTCTGCCATACGCCTTATCCTCTCGCGAGGTTGCGTGTGGCACGATTACCCTCGCGCTGGTCAGTCATGATGGCTCTGTGGATAGGCGGTTCACCTCCCCATCCCTCATCAAGCCATCCACCTACAAGCCTGCAAGGCATTTATTTCAGGGCTAGCGAGCCGCTTTTGGTTCTCCGGGCCAGTGGAGTCCAAATACGGTATTTTAATTCTTGGTGGAAGTTAACACCCCTTTTTCAAGGTGCCCTCCACCACCATCGTGGTCTCTTTTCCGCACATCCCCTCTCAGCAGTTCTGCAATAATTTCAAATTGTCATTTACATTCATTGACCTCTTCCTGAAGGTCCATTTACATCACATATTCATACTTATGAGTTTTGCCAGAGTCCTTGGCCGGTTCAGTTATATTTACAATCTGGGGGAAACATGGTGTTACACTTACACTCATTAATTCCGTGAACTTTTAAATGATGAACACGAGCTGCAATAATCAATTTGGCCTTGGGCTTGTGTATCATCGGCTCCCACCTCCAACAAAAGGCATAAATTGTTTTGCACGTGATATCTACAAAATAATATATATGTTGCCTTTATACTATCTTTGTGTACTTTAATTTTGTCACAGGGCTTGTGTATCACTGGTTCCCACCTCCACCAAAAAGCATAAACTATTTTACACGTGATATCTGCAAAATAATATATATGATGTCCATCTTTGTATAATTTTATCATATATTCATCTCCAAGGGTTGAATTTCGAAGCATCCCTATAAATAAATTCATCTCGATGCACCCTGTTAACATGGGAAGCACCTTCCACCCTACAAGGGTTTGAAACTCTAAAATGAAAACTGAATCAAAATATAATCATCTCTTTATTCCCCAAAAAATTATAAACTAGAAAGAGATCATGAATATAGGATCTACTTCATTGAATATCATTAAAAAAAAAGGTTATGATGTAGAAATAATACCTTTGAATTTGATGTCCTTCAATGCATTCCTATGCACAAAGTTGACTACGTTGCCATAGCGAAAGCCTCTAAATAACTTTACGTTGTAAAAATCACCTAGTGTATCCACTTGTGGCCAATGTCTTTACTGGCCAATCATAATTCAATTTATTTTTTCATATATTGCATAAATAACAATAATGAGTAAACTAACTCTCATTAAGCATTTAGCCTATACAATTAATCACAATAATAAAATAATGAAGAAAACCACTTCAACTTTAGTACTTACTTTTAAATACAAAAATGCAATTTCTCTAGCTTTCCAAATGACTTTTGGACTTATTTTAACTTAATAATGAACATAGAGTGGGCCCAATGGTTAAGAACATATGTTTCCTCCTAAGAGATCACATGTTCAAATCTAGAAGGGGGTAGGGTATGTATACCTTCGTAGACTTTACGAGTAAAATTGTTGGGCGGATACAATCTGAGTGGGCCTAATGGTTAAGAATATGTGTTTCATCATAAGAGGTCACAAGTTCAAA
The DNA here is from genome assembly GCA_032191745.1 of Picea mariana. NCBI lineage: Eukaryota > Viridiplantae > Streptophyta > Pinopsida > Pinales > Pinaceae > Picea > Picea mariana. The sequence goes on along the minus strand of JASDQU010107643.1, from coordinate 7,170 downwards.
TCCAGAGGAGGGTAGGGTATGTATACCTCCATAGACTTACCAGTCAAAATCATTGGAGAGAGGGAGTCTCATACACCATGAAAAATCAAAATAACAATGTGTCTATTTTATTTTAAATTTACAAGTTGTATAAATGTCATCTGCTTATAATGACCCCAATCCAAGTGCTCGCTCTTGTGCTTTGTGTTGGCTATCATTTAATTCTCAGCCTTTAAAATCCCAAAAGGAACAATGGATTACAAAGTGAGGATCGCCTTCAAAACCCAAAAAGGAGCAATGACTTCTAGAGTGAGTGTCACAATTAAACAGATTTAAAATGAATGGCTCTCTCACCTTCAACAATTGTAACGCCAAATGGGAGTCGCCAAGCAGGTGAATGATAATTGCCAACAATAAATAGGTGGTCTCATGCCCAACAAGTAGCATGTCTAAGACCAGTCGAACTGTCGAAATCGTTAGAAGGCCACACGCTACCCATTGGTCATGACTAGTTAATAATTTTCAGGTTTAACATTACTCAGAAAGGAAAAATTGACATAGTGCCTTTTGTTCGAGGGTCAACTCTTGAAAATGAAAAGTTCGAGGGTCAGCTATTGAAAATGAAAAGTAGGTTAAGTACTTTATGGTGTTTCAACATTTCCCCATAAATGTAACACCTTGTAAAAAAACCTTTTTAAATAGTTCGCTTGGAAGCAGACACCTCTCTCTTCATATTTGTGATTTAGTTGTACACTTGTGATAGACGCGATAGGGTGCATATTAAACAATATAAAGCAATTCTAGTCATTATTTGTCATGGCTTCCATACGCTGCTGTTGTGAAGCTCACTCCTCCACCCAAAACAATTAACAAATGAGAAACTCAGAAGAGGCAATAGTTTCGGGTGATAATCAATCTCCTGGCTTCTTTGAGAAAATATAATGTTTGATTTTCACTATTTCCAAATCAATTACCGTGCTTTTCTTTTGTGAGATCCAAAAGCAGTTTTGTTTGTCCGGTGGACATTGTAATTGTTACATTGTTGTTCTACTATCCTAATGGTCCATGGCACAATTGGTCCCTGTTGGGAGAGAATAAATGAGTTATGATATGCACCTATACAATCAAGGATACGATGCATCATAAATCAGTATGCATGACTTTGGCATGCACAATACCTGTCGTTGTATAAACTTTGATAGCCATAAGATAAGAGCTTAAATTTTTTAGTACGAATTCTGCAAGATGGGCCCCCAACTTTTGACAATATATATAAAAAAACAAGAAATATTTATTACAATAATATTGGGGGAAGTGAAGGCAACAATAAGATTTCAAAGTTTCCGTCCAATAAGATATCAGATAAATGAGATTTAAAATTTAAAATAAATAATTATTTTTTAAAACTTTGGATAAAGGGGTGTGTATTTTATGGTCAACCATGAACTAATAGAAAGTCAAGCCTAACTTAAAGCTATATACCATGCCTATTGACAAATATAATAAGGATACGATGCATCATAAATGTTTGGAGAATAAGGGAAGGAAAACCCCTTCCTATTCATTCCTTCCTGGGATAGGTTGTGTTTCGCATTCCAATCAATATAAATCTCAAATATCCTTTTTGTAGCTTGGTGTAACATTGATATATGGTAGGTCGAGCTATGACCTGAGAGATTGGATGGCTTAATGGTCAGCCCTCGTTGCCAGCTGGAGCTTCAATCTCACTGAAAGAGTAGTGCACGCGAGCCATCATGGATGGATCAGTTGCCAGAGCTCTTTTTAGCCCCTCAAATGAAGCAAGAAAAGTCTACTCCTTGCCAACAAGATGCATTCAAGATCTATAACATCATAAAATCATATTAAAAGTGAATTATAACGTCGTGTAAATATATCAAATGGAAAAAGAAAACATGTGACACATATTCCACAAATAGAGCAAACACTACCTAGGACGTGAAACATCTCATAATAGGTAGCCCTTAGAGTGATAAGTGGTAGAGCTAGCACTACTACATGGCAGGAAGAGTGACTTTCCAATAAATTGTAACAACAAAATTGTTTTCAAAGTCAATTTATTATATTTTGATATTAATAGGTGTAAGGCAATTTATTATGTCATGATATTAAGAGGATTTGATTTATTATATTTTGATATTAAGGGGTGGATTTAATTTATTATATTTTGATATTAAGGAGTTGTATTTACATTGACAAAAAGGAAATTATATTTTGACAAATTTATTATTGCTTTATAGTTATTTAAATATTTTATTGTTTTTAATCAATTCCCTTATTACTTATATATGATTTAAAGACATTATAAATACAAGAGGATCATGATTTAAAGGCATTATGAATACAAGAGAATCGTTTTTTTCCAATGCCATAATAATGTACGTGATTTCTAACTTTTAAAAGTTGTGTTTATAGTAAAAACAATCATTAAAATAAGCATATGTTACCAGGCCAAAAAAAAGCTAAATGTATTTCAATAGAGGATACTGGGTTTTTAATATACATTTGAAACTCTCTTCAAAATTTGAATTTCTTTCTCTTTGATCTAAATACTAACACATAAATCATAATTTAAAAATTTGTAAAATAAATAAATAAATAACGATATATGAGTCTCATAAAACTCATAAATTTTGTTGGCATACTAATTCATATGGATAATTATGCCGAAGGCGTTTTCTAGGGAGAGGTTTTCGTCCAATTTTTGTCGTCTGTCGAAGTCCTATAAAAACATGACATATGTCACTGTAATTCCAACTAGCACCTGTCCATTTACTTCTTACTTTCTTTCACAGTCGTGCTTGCACCGCCTTGTTGCACCACCAACTGGCACTTATCCATATACTTCTTACCTTATTTCACCGCCTTGTTGCACCATTGCCCTTATCGTTCCTCTTAGATTTACAAGCCTATAAGGAGCATGGCTCGTTGCATTTGAGTTCCCGACTGCATCAAAGGCGACCTTGGCAACGACGTCAAAAGAAGTGATCATATTATCATCGATCTGCTTCCACCAGAGGCTAACCCTGTCCAGGAAGTTCATGTTCTTTTAGAAAACGAATACGAGATCACGTCCCCCTCCGCCCATCCTCATAACCAAGAGTTACTACATGGTGAGTGATGCCTACATTCTTGAATCCTTTTGTATGTAAATTGGCGAAAACTGAAACTGTGATGATAATGAATGCAACTTGCGATCCCTTTGGCAAATCTGAAGGCTATGAATCCTTCTACAAAGAAAGATTAAATGGAATTACGACGATTGAACCCCACATATTCAACCAACTCACAAGCTTATGGGTTTTGTTGGTGCAGGTTACAGGTATTAGTTCAATGGTGGCCAAGGCATCTAGATCCAAAATCATCATCTCATGTGCCTCCATCGAGATCCATCGCCAAATATGGCCTGGGGCTTGTAACAGTGAGTGGCGAGGAGATGAGGATCATCTGCACATGAGGCCTTCGTTGAAACCCTTAGTTCAAATGCTAGCTGAAAATGGTAGCTCTCTTCAGTCTGTTGCTCCTAATTCTTACCCCCGACGAGGTGGAGCTTGAAGAGTAGAGGCTCCATTAAAAGAAGCAAACAAACGTTGGAGCTCCATAATGTGAAATTGAGGAAGTGGAGCTGAATTGAACATACCTTTAAGAGGCTTAATTAATTAAAATGGAGGACAATAAATAACTGAAACCAATACTATACTTAATATAATGGCGGGTATTTGTATGAATGCATCTTTCTTTGTTTTGATGTTGTTTAAAACACATATACGATACATTAACCATCCAACGCACTTCTCTCATCTTCAAAGAATAATATATCATCTCGATTCAATTCAGTGTTCCCTTTACCCTGCCTCGGGGGTATGCTAATATAAATTATATTAAAGTTGTAACTTATAAAGTTTGCAATGTGACAGTTTAAAATCTGATCCTTGCCTGGATCTTTCTTCCACTATCATGTGCACGACAGAAAAGATCCTTTGTCTCTTGCCTAGATCTTTTCCACCATCATGTGCACGAAAAAAAGGATCCTTTGTCTCGCCTGATAAAAAGGAAACATAAAACCCAATTAGAATTACGAAAGAAAATTCATTGCTAATATCATGGTTGGAATCCAAACAAATGATCTACGTTGCATGTTATAATCATCCAACTTATGTAATATAACTTGTATTGTTTTAGCATAAGGTGTGCTTGAGATATTAATTGACATTGATACACGTCCTTTCATGAATGTACCAAAGTCATGAAGGGTTCTCATTGCCAATGGATTCTCAAGTGTCTATCTCAACATCTGCTTCACTATAATATTGAATGTGAACTGCAATATATAAACCACAATATATGAACCGCAATATATGTTATGTAAAAGCTCATAATGAGATGATTTATCTATTTCTATATGATGGGCATTCAATATAAACAAAATGCCATTATTTTTATTACCTTTCTAGTTTCTTCACAGAAGATTACTATTTCTCTATCCTTCCATGAGTTTATTATCAACAGTTGTTGTGCGTCTGAGGAGGATCTAATGATGCACTCAACAAACTTCTCAATGAAATATGAAACATGTTGATGGATGGTAGAGAAGTACTTACTTGTGTAATTAACAAACATTTCAACTAAATATGATGAACCAAAATTTGTTAATGTAAACATAAATAATAGGAAGGTCATTAACTATTTTGTTTAACCATATACACAATACATATAAACTAAAAATGGCAAAAATATATGTGTTGGTGGCCACCTCCTATATAATGTCCTCATAATAGTGCGCATGTTAGTGGCCACCTCACGATAGTGCACATGTTGGTGGCCACCGCCCATATAACGTCCTCATGATATGCATGTGATGGTGGCCACCTCCCTTGCATGCCATATCAATGGACAAGTGTCGCTTTCTCTGCCCTAATTTTCCTGCCTGCACTTTGTCTTTTCATTTTTCCAAGGTACCTGTGGCTACTGTTGTCGACCCTATCTGTGAATTGGCACTCAATTATTCAATCATTTTCGTTGCTGATAACCAACCCTATTCGAAGTTAGGATTATTGGTAGGATGCTCGATCTGGATTCGTTTTATTATCGAGAGGGAGGATTTAGGAAGGATTATGGATTTGAAATCAAATTTTAGATTTGTGAATTGCAGTCCCTCCGCTCTTCCATTTTCCTCTATGCCCTGAACTTCCTCAGACAACAACAACTCAAAGCTGATCCAACTCCCTAGCTCCCTAGATCCTAAATCCCCATGCCCAGCAACCAAGCCAGGCCCCGCTTCTTTCATCTATATAGCTATATCAACTGCTATAACCTAACATCTAGTTCTAAAATGTGTGTTGCTTCGAGTTTTCTTCTCTGTTCTTTCACTACGCTTAGGTATAAACCTCTTGTAGGATGGTTTCCTGGTGTAGCTGGCGCTGCCCAATAAAGTCGAACCTAACCAGAATCCAACTTTGCAAGAATAAAGATTGGATAAGAAAACACAAGATAGCTTTCAAAGGGATCCATCAAAGGGTGTCATCGTAAAAAGGAGGTAAGGTAAAGGAAACAAATATTTGATGTTTACCTTTGATAACTTTTAGGTTCACCAACAATTTTGTGTTTGTGTGGAGGGCTATAATAGGGTTGGGTTGACCTGGACGTGACTCATCCTAACGACATACCTTTTGCATAATGGGTCGATGAGTAAACATGAATAACAACTTAAGCCATTAGGTGTAGGCGCTTTCCAGCGAGAGAATATCACAACTCTATCCATCTCTATTATTTGTTGAAAGAAATCGAGCCTTTTCCAAGGTAAACTCTTGCACTGGTCTGTTCCATTGTACAAAATTTGGCTGATCTAATGATCAAATGGTGTAATTTTAAAATTTTGTTAAAGTAGTTTTAAAATTTTTGTTTTCTAAATTTTTTCTGGGAATATAAATATTTTAATATTAGTTAAATTAATTAAATATTAAAAATGACAAATAAAATTTTATGTAAATATATATTGCTAAATCGTTAGACATAGATAAAGTCAAAAAAAAATCATTATTAGTCCCTGCTTAAGGCTTGGGACTATAGCAATGAGTTTGCCTTTTGACTATGTATTAGTTTATTGTTGACTTTAGATTTATGTGCCATATCCAATGTGTAACATAGGAAATCAATATATGTATTTTTTTTAATAAAAAAAATAAATATATATATATATATATATTTCTAAAATTTAATTGGTTGATATTTTTGAAGTGTTATTGCAGGCTTCACATCATTCAATGTATAAAATTGATTACACAATTAATGGATTTGACAGTTTGACAAGGAAGGGAGGGAGCATGTTGTTTGCATGTCTTTATTAGGGCCCATTGTCCTTATTTGCGTGAACCGAACAAGAAGTAATCTAATTATGCGAGAAAGAAGACAACACAGACATTTTAGAGCTGAACCAAACAATTTCGAAGTGGATTAAACGTAGGTTTATGGAATACACCCTTCACACTAATACTAAACCCTCATTGCAGACCAAGCCTCAACCTTGCCTTGATTCTAGATATCCCCGCTACTCTCCATGTCATCGGAATCAAATTCATCTTCTGAAACGTAAAAACGTGCTAGCTCCTTGTCAACATGGCAGGTTCGGTCTTCCACCAAATGCGTAGGGCTGTCAAAACCGCCAGATGAAAACGCTAAAACCACTAGTTCGGAGTTGAAAACCATCTCGATGAAGTTTTCACCTCTTGTGGATATTTTTATTTTAATAATTGCCATAAACACATTAATATTTTTAACCAATCATTAATAATCTTAAAATTTTGGTAATTCAAAAAAATCATTTTCAAAATATTTAATTATTCAATTTAAAAAACTAAAAAAAATATAAAAATTTTACCAAATCAATAAGAAGTAAAAAATACTTCATTACTGTTATCCCCGATATCTAGGGATAACTAGGAGATCATGTCTCGAGGCCCACATGGTCCTAGACACGGAGTACCGAGAGCCGGATTGACTTGAGCATGGCCCTAGAGGGCCCATCTCTCTTCTTCTTCGTTAGATTTGTCCTGTCAGCAGTAGCAGTTTCCATCACCACCGGCCTGGGCTTGCATCGGAGAGGACTCTTGCTCCATGAGGTAATTGGTCTGAGGTATCATGGTATGTGTCATATTTGATTGTTATAACCTTCTT
>JASDQU010107642.1:223017-233125 GCA_032191745.1 Picea mariana | reverse complement strand
TAAAATTGTTGCAATATAGTTGCATAAGTTGCATATAGTTGCATAAGTTGCAATATAGTACCAACATAGTTGCATATAGTTGCATTTAGTTGCATAAAGTTGAAATTGCCACACCTATCCATCATATAGTTGCATATAGTTGCAAGGCAACATAAGTTGCATATAGTTGCATTGTTGCATAAGTTGCATAAGTTGTGTAAAGTTGCATAAAGTTGCGTAAAGTTGCATAAGTTCCATAAAGTTGTTGAAGTTGCATAAGTTGCATGTTGCATAGTTGCAAAGTTGCATATAGTTAAATGCACCCTTATAATATTTGGATGAGGCAACGCATACCTTGAGTGAGATATGGATTGCTATAAACCTTATAAGACATCACACACTTGTTCTAGGACATTTGTAACAATGGAAGAATACAATGATAAGTTTCAAGTCTTGAAGTCAAAGTCAAAACTCTTAATATATCTATTGCACAAGACCTAAGTTTCAATTTGAGGTTAAAAATTTGGTTTAAGGGAAGAATGTTTGACCTTGAATCTTTAGACAACCATTGCTATAGCTAGAAGAGCAAGATACTTGGCTCTAGTAAAAGGTATTATGCATATGATAAGGAGGCTAAGGAAGAGGGAAAGTGTGAAATGTCTAAACACAAAAACCCTAGCCTCTAGCCTATCCCAAAACCTAATTTCTCAACCTCAAACCTTTGTCTAAATGTTATCAACCTTGGTTAATTGACATGTTTTCAACCCTAAATTTTTTCCATCACTAAGATCTATGCCATTCATAGCTTGAATCTAACTTAATTAAGGTAACTATCCTTGAACAACTAGACAATAAATTTGGGCCAATATCTAACTTATCTAAGGTAACTCTCCTTGAACAACTAGACAATAACTTTGGGCCAATGAACAATCTCCTCCACCATTACAAATTGAGAAACCCTCAATGTCTCTTGTTCCAATGATTGGGCTGGGTAGTCTTCATACCTTCAAGTTTTATGCCCACACCAAAAAAAAGGCCCCTCGTTTGACTTGATCTTCACAATGCTATGAGAATTTTTTATAAGAAACATATTAAGAAACCAACCTTTCATTTTTATACATCTAAATGCTTCCCATCAACATCCTAGGCCATACACATTTAATATAAAGTTTGATTGCACAAGCCTATGGAAATTATAATGGAAGACAATACCCTAAATGATGACTTTAATGTCATACACATTGGAGTGGATGCTTCTTTTGGGTATTCAATGACTTTTTTTCTTGGGGCCCTATCCAACTAACTATTGAGAGAGATTCCTCTCCTTTCATCATATTGGCCATGAATACACTATTAAGGCCTACAACCTAATGTATCCAAACTATTGACCCCAAACACATGGACAAAATTTTGAAGAAGAGTTGCTTTATCTTCATGGCTCACTTGTATTGTATGGAAGCAAAGCCTTCTAAAAAGATTCATGTTCTATGCCTCTCTACACTACCCCAAATATATAAGGTGATCTTCTGAGAGATGCTTGTATAATCCCCCCTTCAAAGGGGTATGGTACATGCTATTGATCTTGACCCTACTAAACACCCAATAGTGGTTTTTCCTTGGTGGTCTTCTAAGAGATGCTCATAAAACTTCGCCTTGAAATGGGTATGGTACATGATATTGAAACAAAATGAAAAGGCCCTACTACATGACGGATAGGACCTTCGCCCTGAAATTGGGTATGCAATGAAAAATGAAAATAAAACAAAATGAAAATTACGCACTTGTTCTAGGACATTTGTAACAATGGAAGAATACGATGATAAGTTTCAAGTCTTGAAGTCAAAGTCAAAACTCTTAATAGATCTATTGCACAAGACCTAAGTTTCAATTTGAGGTTAAAAATTTGATTTAAGGGAAGAATGTTTGACCTTGAATCTTTAGACAACCATTACTATAGCTAGAAGAGCAAGATACTTGGCTCTAGTAAAAGGTATTATGCATATGATAAGGAGGCCAAGGAAGAGGGAAAGTGTGAAATGTCTAAACTAAAAAACCCTAGCCTCTAGCCTATCCAAAAACCTAATTTCTCAACCTCAAACCTTTGTCTAAATGTTATCAACATTGGTTAATTGACATGTTTTCAACCCTCAATTTTTTCCATCACTAAGATCTATGCCATTCATAGCTTGAATCTAACTTAACTAAGGTAACTATCCTTGAAAAACTAGACAATAAATTTGGGCCAATATCTAACTTATCTAAGGTAACTCTCCTTGAACACCTAGACAATAACTTTGGTCCAATGAACAATCTCCTCCACCATTAGAAATTGAGAAACCCTCAATGTCTCTTGTTCCAATGATTGACTGGGTAGTCTTCATACCTTCAAGTTTTATGCCCACACCAAAAAGAAGGCCCCTCGTTTGACTTGATCTTCACAATGCTATGAGAATTTTTTATATGAAACATATTAAGCAACTGACCTTTCATTTTGATACAGCTAAATTCTTCCCATCAACATCCTAGGCCATACACATTTAATATGAAGTTTGATCGCACAAGCTTACCTTCATTCTCTGCAAATTTGTGTGCCCTCCTCTGCAAATCCGTCTGCCCTAGCCTCCTCCTGCGTGCCCTCCACCCGTGCGCCTCCCCCTCCTTCTCCTCCTTCTCCTCCTTCCACTCTCTGTGCATATGTCATGCCCTAGCCTCCTCCCAATGCTCCAAATCTGTGGGATTGTGGTGAGTGCAAGCGAGAGCAAGTGTAGTGCAGGATGCAATTTGAATTGAGTTTTGTTTTGTTAATTTGTATGTTGTTTTATTTTAGTTTTGTTTTATTTTCATTTTTATTTTTTATTTTCGTTTTATTTTCGTTATATATATATATATATATTATATTATATATAATATACATTATATATATTATTATATATTATATATAATAACATGCAATATATTGGAAAATTTTCGTGGAATTTTCATTTAATTAATAGGTTATAGGAGTCATATGGTTATATCTCCTTCGAGAAAATGGTTATATGGTTAGGGATCCTAGGGGTTAAATGATTAGACATATTTTTATTTCTTATACAAGTTGTGGGTTATAAGTCACAAGGATTAATAATGTTAAGGGTTGTATGTGTTACAGGTTATGGGGGTTAATGGTTGTAAGTGTTCATGGTTAATTGTCATAGTGGTTTCTCATTATAGAGGTTATGAGTTATATAAGAAATGGGATACAAGGGTTACAAGTTAGTGGTTGAAAATTGATTGATATTTTTGGTAGGTAAGGGGTGATAACTAATAGGGTTTAAGGATTGGAATGGTTAATATTATAGAGGTTATGTGCCATTGGGATTACAAGTATAGTTAGGTTATTGATGAAGGGTAATAGGGTAAATTTTAAGGGGTTTATATAAGGATTAAAAACATGTTGTTATATGTTAGAGTGTCCAGTTTTAAGGATTGTAAGAACTATGAGTTAAGGGTTATAAGGATTAGGGTTGAAAAGGATTAGGCATTATGAGTTATAGGGGTTAGTGCGGGAGGAGTATTTTGATTCCCTTGACAATATGGAAGTTCCATCAAACCCTGTGATGGATTTTGAAATAAATGATAAGAAACCACTCGATGTTACTTTTCCTACCCAAATTTATAATTTTGTGCCTGAGAGATAGAGGATGGCGGTGTAGAGAGATATATATTATAGAATAAAAAATGTCTCATGTGCATTATGTCATTTACCCTGCCTCTTTTTTTGTCCCATTATTTTTGTTCCTTGCAAGCATCCCTAAGGTCATAGGACAAAAAATGAGTAATGACACCTTTGAAATGGTATAACCCTACATTTTTGTCTATTTTCTTTCAAATCTTCCTTCTCCTTTTCCTCATCCAAATTTCCTAGAGGTGTGGGATGTAGTGGGAGATGGATGTGTGTAGTTTCATTTGTGATGGATGTGTGTATCTTATTTAAAAACAACATGAACAAATGAGATATTTAGAGACATTTAGAAAAGAGAAGTTTTTTTTTTTTTTTACAGTCCAAACCATGAAGATCATCACACCAAACCTAAATATGAAGCAACCAAGTTAGAAAACATGTTAGTGGGTAGAAATTATACCATTCAAAAAAATGGATTTTAAATAATGCATGTGCTCCATTTTTAACACAAAAATATCTTACTAATTTTTTCATAATTTTTTACCTCAACATCTATTTTTTGAATTCTTTAGCTCATTGGAAAGGCCTTGAAGAGATCTACAATTTTTATTTCATGACCTTTTCATGTTCCTACATAAATAATTTCTTATTTTCAAAAGTATAGAAAATGAATCTTTGGGTTATGATTGATGGCTCAAATGACCACATAGTCCCTCTAACAAGGATATATGGTCTCGAATGATAAAGTGGGTACTCTTAGGAATATTTTCACATGAGGGATGGACCTCAGGAATTGAGCTCTGAATGAATCTTATAGGGCTCATGGACCATAGAGAAGGATTCAAATCACCATAGAGCCCTCTAAAAGGGATTTTTAGCCTCCATGTGGAATATGGTTTCTATTATAATGCCTTAGAAAAGAGGGATGGGTCTTAAGTCTTTGCCAATAGGTGGGGAAGGAAAATGAATCCCTTAATCCCTACATGAAGATTCTAGGGATCAAGGACCATGAATAAGTTCAAAACCACAAAAGTGCTCTATATAGGAGATAGTTGTCCTTAGAGTGGGATATGGGCATCGATATGATTTTTTGTGCACTAGGGATGGGTCACGTACTATGGTTATGGGAGGAATTGGTAGAGTTATTACATAAATTAATATTATTGAGTTAATGGACCATGATCAAGGCCTTGAATCATAACATAAACCCACTCAAGTGTAACTTTGGTGTACAATTGAGATATGGATGCAATTGAGATTTTTTGCATAGTAAGGATGGACCTCAAGGACTTGATAATAGTCAAGGGAGTAAAATAAGGGAATTATGTCATAAATGGATATCCAGGTCCAACTAGCCATGAAAATGATCTCAAACCACAACACAATTACTTTAGAGGTGATATTTGGCCTCCATGTGGACGATGGGTACCATTATGAAGTCTTATGTGCTAAGGATTGGCTTTAAGGCATTGACCATGGTCAAGGAAGGAAAAAAATTCTCTTGTGCCCTAGATGAAGCCTTATGAGGGATACAATAAACCACGTAACACATTATCTATAAGGGATCATTGTCCTATGACTGAGATATGGGTTCCATTATAATTTTTCGTGCATCAAGGATGGGTCTCAAGGCACTGACCATGGTTAGGGGAGAAATATAGGAAAATAGACTCTATACAAAGTTTCTTGGGCTAGTGGGAAATGATCAAGGCCTTGAATGTAAGTTTTAAACCTGTGAAGTAAAGCAATTTATATAGATTTTTAAGCAAAACAGAATTTAATGAATGGCTCATTCACATAGTACACAGAGATTTATACCGAAAACCCTCAACTAGGAAAACCTTTCTTATATTCATTATATCAAATTTCACCATTCATTATACAATATATACAATTTTTTTAGGTATTCTGTAGATACCAAAACCCTAATCCCTAAAACTGGGATTATTTTTAGTAAACCGCTAAAAATAGAAAAAACTACTACGAGGGATCGTCAAATGCAGTTTTCAAATCTGATGCACCCACACACACATGCAAAGAATATAACACATAGCCAACATTGAACTGCAAAATGGGCCCTCTAATAATTATATTTTTCATACAAGTTGGATATGAGTGCCATTATGATTTTTTGTGTAATACAGATGAGTATGAAGGTCTCGACCATGATTGGGGGAGGAAAATAAATTTCTTAATCCCTAATGGATCTTATACATCTTATGGGACATGAAATATTTCTCAAAAACCACAAAAAAATCTCTAAAAGGTGTTGTTATCCTTGAGTGGGATATAGGTACCACTAGGAGGTTTTTCACACAAGAGATGGCTCTTAGGAACTTAGTCCGAAATGAATCTTCTATAGCCTTCGTCCTTGAATTGGGCCTCAAACCACAACACAAACTTGATTCATTGGCCTCTTGATGGCAATGGGAACCATTAAGATATTTTTTGTATCATGAAGGCATAATTAATGGATTATAGCCAATAGGATCTAAATTAATATTCTAGGGCCCAAAATCCACTAGTGACACCTTGGACCATCACATAAACCCTGTATATGGAATCATTGCCCTCTAATTGAGATGGGAAATATTAGAAAGTTTTAGAGACAATAAATAGGTCTTGATACCTTGACCATGTTTATGGGAGAAATCAAAGAGTCTTAGGACCTAAATGAATATTTTAAGGCTCGTGATCCATGAATGAGTGTTTAAGCCACTTCAAAGGCCCTTTAGAGGGGATATTTGGCCTTTGATTAGGATATGAGTGCCATTAGAAGGTTTTTTGCACCAAGGATGGGTATCAAGGTCTTAACAAGGTTTTTTGCACCAAGGATGGGCATTGTTGGGTAGCTCAAACAAGAACATGAATGTATCTCTCAAATACTAAGCTAATACAATACCAAGAAAGCCCCACAATGTCTGCCAATAATCAGATTTAATCATGGCTAACTCACACTAAGACTTATCCATGGAGGATTCACAAGAAGACTTATCTGATAAACAAACCTTGTTTAGAGTATAATTAGAGTGAAGCCCATTATAAGTAACCATGTGCAACAATTTTATAAAAGAACATAATTCAAATGAGATTCGTTACACTATGTGTCAAAATTTTCTTAAAAAATATAATTCAAATGAGATTAATCAACTATATATGCAATCATTTAAAAATAATTTATTATGTATATAATTATATGGATTATAAGATAAAAAAATACAAATTAAAAAATTTTATTAGGGACTAAATCCATGTAACATCATTCAAAGACACATGCATGGCCTCTAATCCCCATGAATAATGTATTAGGGACTAAATCCTTAGTTCTTCATCCCCAATTCATGGCTTAGGCCCTAAGGATCATTCATGTTGTGCTCAATATTTGAAGTTGGGCCTCTAATCCTCCTTGTAATTGAAATTCATGTGTCTCATCATGACCAATCAGCCTTAACAATGTTCCATGTACCCAGGGAAAGCATGACAAAAATGACCTATTGAGATGTACGTGCGAGTAATGTTTGAGTCTGGAAACCCTCCCATACCATCAATTCATGTGTCTAGTCTAACCATGTCAAATTTCAATGAATACAAGCACAAATTGAAAATATTTCGATGTTGGCCCCATTCACATGTCATTTATATGCGCCGGTTTCAAATACATGATCATTTTAGAGGGGGAAATTACATAGTTGTTACCACAAAAGGGGAAAACTTATCCAATTGACATAAGAAATGGTTTGACATTGAATCATGAACGAAAGAGAGTGTGATTAAATGCTGTGTTTTAAGTAAATTCTAAAGTTGGATGTAATGAAATATCTAAAAGGTCTTCCCTAACCTCGTATTGCGAAATATTTTATTGTGTATTTATCTTTACAAAACTGTTCACTATTGCACCCACCACCTTAGATCCCCTAGTTTTAATAATAGGTCCAACATTTGATTCTTGGGTATATAAACACTTAGAACTTCATGATGGGATAGTAGGAAACATGCTTGGGTTGGATATGATAGACACATTTCTCATAGGCTCAAGAAAAATATTAAAATTAGTTTTTTCCCTTGTATTCCCAATTTCACTTATGGGTTTAGGAATAACTATAGGAGATATACTTCCATCAACATCTAGAATTTTATCTTGAAAATAATCCTTTATCACTTACTCAACAAGAGATGTTTCTTATTCCTTTGCATTGCGGAAAACCACATACAACCCTTATTTGAAAAAAATCACCCAAATCATTTGTAGGGTATCCAACCTCCTACGACACCATCGATGTGGATTGTTCTAGGAAAATTTGTTCATATAAATATCTCTCATATGCACCACATTGAATATTGTTAAAAAGTGGCCCACATTGAATTGATGAATTGATGATGGAAACAAGTGGGTGTGTGAGTCAAATTTTAGTCCAGAAACCCTACCATATCATTAAGGCATGAAAATAGTCTATCCATGTAAAATTTCAGTGCATGCATAAAAAATTTGAAAAAATTTCAACATTGTCCCCATTCACAGGTCACCATTGCCCATGTCTAGACCTGGTACAATGTTTGTTCGTTGTTCCTTTAAAAAAATGGACAGTTATCCCCTCCCACATCTATAATGAATCCAAAGCTTTCAAAAATATTATGGACACCTTTCTCCTAGCATCAGGGGGTGGATTGGTTATATAAAAAATGGAAAATCTCAAGTATTTATTATAGGTTGAAAATTCACAGGGGTTATAACAATTAGGAGTTATAGGTGTTATTAAAAGTAAGGGTTAGGAGATGTATTTCATGTTAGAGTTTAGGTGTTAGAATTACAAAGTTTAGGTGTTACAATTATAAAGTTTAGAGGTTATAATAATAATGTTTATTGGTGTTAGTTGTCTAAGATTATAAAGATTATAAAAAATGTCTCATGTGCATTATGTCATTTACCTTGCCTCTTTTTTTGTCTCATTATTTTTGTTCCTTGCAAGCATCCCTAAGGTCATAGGACAAAAAATTAGTAATGACACCTTTGACACGGTATAGGGGACGAATTGAAGTTTGGGCGGAGGAAAAATGCGTGATATGGGCGAAAAGATTTTAAGGTCAAAGGTCATTGTTTCGATCTGTAGAATATTTGTTGGAATTCTATTGAAATGTCATGGAACTTCCAATTCACCCACCACAATGGAATGCACTAACCGCACATAGTGAGCAGTGAACTTATCGACGAACTTTTTTCGTCGATAGTATAACAAATAAATCACAAGATTATTTACATTCGTCTCTCTTGCGCTGATGATATCAAATGATGCTTGGATTCATTTCATATTTGGTTTATCAACTTGAAATCTCAATTTGATACTTTGGTACAGTACACTTGCTGGACCTTCAGTCAAATACAAATATGAAAATTGGAATCATTAACATATCTACTAGAACATATGAAAAATAGGGTTTATGGTTTGCATGATGAATTGATGATGGAAGAAAGTGGGTGTGTCACTCAAATTTGAGTTTAGAAACACTCCCATATCATTAAGGCATGTCAATAGTCTATCCACGAAAAATTTTAGTGCTTCCAAAAACTGTTTGAAAAAATTTCAATGTTGTCCCCATTCGCAGGTCCATGTTGTTGGTGTCTAGTCCTCATGCAATTTTCGTTCCTCCTTCATCGTTCCTTGTTCCTCTTTCCTTGAACATGGTGTACTAGTCCCCAAGATCCATTATGTTTGTAAATAATTACATACTAATGGAATAAAATTATTGACGAACTTTTTTAGTCGATAGTTTAGCAAATTTGTCGCAAGATTATTTACATTTGTCTCTCTTGTGTCGACGATATCAAATGATGCTTGGATTCATTTCATATTTGATTTATTAACTTGAAATATCAATTTGATACTTTGGCATAGTACACTTGTTGGACCTTCAGTCAAATACAAATATGAAACTTGGAATCACTAACATATCTACTAGAACATATGAAAAATAGGGTTAATGGTTTCCATCATGAATTGATGATGGAAGAAAGTGTGCGTGTCACTCAAATTTGAGTCTATAAACCCTGCCATATCGTTAAGGCATGTCAATAGTCTATCCATGACAAATTTCAGTGCTTCCAGAAACTGTTTGCAAAAATTTCAATGTTGGCCCCATTCGCAGGTCCATGTTGCCGGTGTCTAGTCCTCGTGTAATTTTTGTTCCTCCTTCATCTATCCTCGTTCATCTTTCCTTGACCATGGTGTACTAGTCCCCAAGATCCATTATTTTTGTAAAAAATTACATACTAATGGCATAAAATTATCAGCGAACATTTTTCGTCGATAGTATAGCAAATTCATCGCAAGATTATTTACATTCATCTCTATTGCGCTGATAATATCAAATGATGCTTGGATTCATTTCATATTTTGTTTATCAACTTGAAATATCAATTTGATACTTTTTCACAATACACTTGCTGGACCTTCAGTCAAATACAAATATGAA
>JASDQU010107642.1:190868-218720 GCA_032191745.1 Picea mariana | reverse complement strand
AATGTACAATCACAGTCTAAATTCTTGAGTGGTCCCTCCCGAAATCTGGAAGTGATAGGCAAATTTATTTTTATAGAAGTTGAGTTTCAGAAAGTTGATCCATCTACGGGTTAGGTTTAATCTAAAGTCAAAATAATAGATGTACAAAATTCAGAAAGTTAAAGAATTCTGGGAACCCCAGAATCCAAACTCAGATCCCTCGGATCATCATTTATAATTTCCAAACTCTGATGGAATGATATTCTTATTCTTGTATTTACATAGATGCACAGATCTAGTATTGTTGACGTTTAATTCATTGTTTAAAGAGGCTCTAAGTGAACATAATAAGAGTTACCTTTTATAGAACCTGTTACCATATTGTACCCCTTTGATAAATTATATGCGTATAAAACTCAAAAGTTAGATTTTCTTTTGGAATTTTGATAAGTAAACGGATATTGAATCCTTCTACACCTATTGTTTCATAGAACGAAAGTAAGAATACCAGTACAAGGTAAAAATCTTAGAATTATGAAAATAATGTGATTTTCAGCATTCAGGACTTGCTGGTTACATTTATACGAAGTTCCCTTTCTTTTCCAAACTCTGAAACCCCGAATCACGAAATCTCGAAGTGTTGGTCCCACACCCTTTCACCTTTCAGAATTTGGGAGTTTTTGTGTGTTGTTGTTTGGCATTTGAAACCCCGAATCCAAAAATCCCAAACTGTTGGTCCCACAGCATTTCACCATTCAGAATTCGGGAGCTGTTGTGTGTTGTTGTTTGGCTTTTGAAACTTTGAAATCCCGAAATGTTAGTTCCTTTCTTTTTCGCAACTCAAAAATTGTTGTACGTTGGATGTTTGGCTATGGAACTCGTGAAGTTCCAAACCCCAAAATGCTGAAATACAGGTCACACCTTTTCTTTTCTTTTGCATTTCATAAGTTTGTTCATGTTGATGTTTGGATACCAGAACTCGCGAAGTTCCAAACCCTGAAATCTCGAAATACAGGTCTCACCTTTCTTTTCTTTCGCATTTCAGAAGTTTGTTCATGTTGATGTTTGGATACCGGAACTCGCGAAGTTTCAAACCCTGAAATCCTGAAATATAGGTCTCACCTTTATTTTCTTTCGCATTTCAGAAGTTTGTTCATGTTGATGTTTGGATACCGGAAATCGCGAAGTTCCGAACCCTGAAATCCTGAAATGCAGGACCCACTTTTCCCTTTTTACATTTTCGAAAGGTTTTTTATGTTGATATTTGGACACCGGAACTCGTGAAGTTCCCAACCCCAAAATCCCGAAATGCAGGTCTCACCTTTTCTTTTTCGCATTTCGAAAGTTTTCATATGTTTTTTTTGGGTACCTGAACTCATGAAGTCTCGAACCCCGAAACCCTGAAATGTGGGCCCCACTTTTCCTTTTCGCATTTCGAAAGTTCGTATATGTTGAAGTTTGGGGCACTTGAAATCACAAAGTTCTGAACCCTAAAACCCTGAAGCACTAGTCTAACCTTTCCTTTGTTTCACATTTCATAGGTTTGTATCTGTTGATGTTTGGCTTCTGTACTCGCGAAATCTTGAACTCCGGAATCCTGAAATGCTGGTCACTTTTCGCGATTTCAGGAATTGTTGTGCGTTGATGTTGGATGTTGTACTCATGAAATACCAAACTCCGAAATCCTGAAATGCTGGTCACTTTTTGCGATTTTCGGGAGTTGTTGTGTGTTGATTGGAGAGTCTTCATTCCAGATAGAGGTATGGAAGTAACAAACCGTATTACAATTTGTTTGTATTGCAAACATATGGTAATATTTTTATGTAGGGAATTGGCCATAAAATCCCAAAGTTACTTGTATTGTTAAGACTGTGGTAGTGTTTATAGCCACAAATAGATAGAAAAGTAATTATAAATTACGGGATCTTAGATAAGAATTGAAGTGAAGATTAAACACTTTATATCGTTGATTAGGAAACTTTAAGTTGAATGGTGAGGATAGCCGACGACAGTAAGGATTCTAACAAACTTTCAGACTCAAGACTTATAACAGAAAGCTTACTTGCTTGAAATCTCAGAACTTTTCATGGATAAATGTTCAAACAATTTTTATTTTTTTTGTGACAGTTTTTGAGGTACATTACATATGGTATCAGAGAAAAAGTTACAACACTAGGCCTGAACAAGGCCACCTTAATTACTTAGTATATATTCTGATTTATGAAAAAACTAATAAATCATGTGGATTACAAACATAAATATTTTCTGTTTTGTGTTGAATAATGGCATCTCAAGAAGGTGCAGAAATCAGGGTGGAAGAGAATCCACAAAAAGGAACTCTTGGAGATCCAAGACAGAACAGTGATGGAAGCTCACTCATGGAGGTGTTGGAAACAATGAGGAACCATATTGTTGAACTACAGGTTTTCAAGGCCGACAATGAAAAATTGAAGAAGGCACAGCAGGAACAACAAGAGATAAATGAAGTCCTTTTGCGTAGTATAGTAACCAAGAAAAGCCCAAAAGATGATAACCATGAGGAAGAGGTCAGCAAAAGGGCCTCCAAGAATTCTGGTGCGAAGACAGAAAAAGAAGACAGTTCATCTGCAGGGACACCTTCAACTGAAGACAAAACGATACCAGACAAAAAAAGAAAACAAACCAACCACCTTGAAGGAGAATTTAAAAAGATTAAACCAGCTACTTTTGATGGAGAACTAGGACAAGAGAAGAAGCTGAGGCATGGTTGTTGGACATCAAAAAATACTTCCAAATCTACAACTATTCTAGTAACATGAAACTCAAAATGGCCATCTACAATCTGAAGGGGAAGGCCAACATTTGGTGGCAGGACCTGAAATTGGCTAAGGGCCTAAAGGAGAAACAATTGGAATGGTCCGAATTCAAGAAGTATTTCAAGAAACAATACCTTTCTGAAAGCTATTATGAAAGGTAGATGAAAGAATTTTATGAGTTACGACTCAGACAAATGACAATGCAGGACATTATGAATAAATTTCTGGAACTACTAAGGTTCGTACCATACATCCGGGAGGATAAGGTAAAAATCTAGCGATTCTTAAGTTGTTTACCACAACCCTACAAAGACAAAATTAAGTTTGACAACCCCAAATCCTTGAGTGAGGTATTCAGGAAAGCACGAATGTGCTATGACCAGTGTAAACAACGAGTAGGGTTTTCCAAGACCTGGAAGGATAAGAAGCAAGATGGAATAAACCAGCGAAAGAAGGGATACCGGCCAGATCCTTATTGGAATGCAGCAAAAGGTTTCCCAAGGAAGGATTTTCACTCCAATCATCCGAACATGCAAGGTAGCGGTAAAACGGTATACCTAGGAATGAAGAAGTTTGGGGACAACTCCCACAAGCCATTAAAGTGTTGGGAGTATGGAGAGCCTCATCTAAAGAGGAACTATCCACTTTTAATTACAACAAATAAAACTGTTGTTCACAATTTACAGGAAGCCTCGACAGTGGGAGACATGGGCAAAAGTTTACATCAGATACATGCAGCCATAGATGGTCGACAAGCTGACCACCAATCCTTGGTGGTATAAATCAAAGGTAAAATCCATGACACTCGAATTTCTATTTTAATTGACCCTGGAGCTACGTTAAGTTATATTACTCCCGATGTAGTAGATTTGAACAAAATTAAGAAACAAAAGCACAAAAAATCTTGGCTTGTACAACTAGCAACATGTACTGAAAATAAAGTAGTTAACTTTATTTCTAATCTTGAGTTTAGCTTAGATGGTCAAAAGATAAGGACCTATCTGAACATCCTACCACTAGGATCTTATGATATGATTATCAGGATGGATTGGTTGGAACAACACAAAGCAGTACAAGACTGTTATACAAAGATACTTAGCTACAAAGATAATTTTGGCACTGTTAGAAAAACCCAAGGTATACCAAAACCTATGTCAGTCAGACAAGTTTCAGCGATGCAATTCAAGAAATGTATTAGAAAGGGATGTCAAGTTTACACCATCCAAGTAACAAATCTATTAGAAAAAGAAGATAAGCCCAAGTTAGAAGACTTTATTGTCGTATGTGAATTCAGAGACATGTTTGTTGATGAGATACCAAAATTACCTCCTAGGAGAGAAATAGATATCTCTATAGA
Source organism: Picea mariana (assembly GCA_032191745.1). Taxonomy (NCBI): domain Eukaryota; kingdom Viridiplantae; phylum Streptophyta; class Pinopsida; order Pinales; family Pinaceae; genus Picea; species Picea mariana. The sequence goes on along the minus strand of JASDQU010107642.1, from coordinate 214,589 downwards.
CTTACTACCCAGATCAACCCCTATCTCAAAAGCACCCTACCGAATGAGTCTACCAGAAATGACATAATTAAAAATACAATTACAGGAATTGTTGGACAAGGAATATATCAGACCAAGTGTCTTGCCATGGGGAGCACCAGTCCTCTTTCTAAAAAAGAAAGATGGTAATCTAGGACTATGTATCGATTATAGACAGCTAAACAAAGTGACCATTAAGAACAAATGCCCCTTATCCAGGATAAATGATCTGTTCGATCAAGTTGGTGGGGCCAAGATTTTCTCAAAATTGGATTTACGATCCAGTTATCATCAAGTTAGGATAAAGGACCAGGACATAAAAAAAAGAACTTTTCATACAAGATACGGACACTACGAGTTTGTAGTCATACCTTTCAGACTCACTAATGCACCAACCACATTTATGTGCTTAATGAACAACATTTTCAGCCAGTACTTAGACAAGTTCGTAGTAGTATTTATCGACGATATTCTGGTCTATTCTAAAACGGAGGAGGAACATGATGAACACTTATGAATAGTTCTTCAAACACTAAGGAAACACAAACTATACGCAAAATTCGACAAATGTGATTTTTATCAAAAATAAATACAATATTTAGGACATGTCATTTCCTCGGAAGGTAGTTCCGTAGACCTGGAAAAGATAAAATCCATTATGGAATGGCTAGTACCTAAGGATGTGGCAAATATCTGGTCATTCATGGGAATCACCAGATATTATCACAGATTTATAGAAGGGTTCTCCAAGATAGCCTACCCTATCACGTCATTACAAAAGAAAGGGACCAAGTTTAGCTGGTCGCAAAAGTGTCAAGACAGTTTTAACAAGCTAAAAGAATTATTGACATCGGCACCCATCTTGAAGGTAGTAGACCTAGATAAAGACTTCACAGTATGCGTTGATACAAGTAAAGAGGGACTAGGTGGTGTTCTAACTCAGGAAGGGCACGTGATATGTTATGAGTCCCAAAAATTAAAGGAACACGAGCGCAATTATGTCACTCATCACTTAGAATTGGTAGAAGTAATACATGCCTTAAAAATGTGGTGACACTATATAATGGGTAGAAAATTCTTACTATTGACGGATAATAGCGGGGTGAAATATCTGTTTAACCAACCAGACCTTAATGCAAGACAAGCAAGGTGGCTAACCTTCCTGAGAGAATATTACTTTGAGTTCAGACATATCAAGGGTAAGGAAAATAAAGTAGCAGATGCTTTAAGCCGTAGAATACATCGGTTATTTGAGATAAATATCAGCAAGGCAGAAAGTGATCTGAAACAAAGAATAAGAACGACAAGTATTAATGAAGGAAATTACACTAAGATGATGGCAAGATTTTAAAACAGTATCACAAACTTAGATAAGCCAGAGATAAGTATCGACAAGAAGGGACTATTAAGATTTAAAAATAGACTTTACATACCAGATTCAACAGAGCTAAAATTAACTATTTTAGAGGAAGTGCATAAGAAACCATACTCTGGCCATCCAGGTTACTGGAAAACAATAACAACACTCAGAAAACTATTTTACTGGCCTAATATGAAGGGATAAGTAGCAGAGTACTTGGCTAGCTGCCAATATTGTCAGCAGGTTAAAGTCGAACACCAACATCCAGCCGGCCTATTACAACCATTACTAATACCAGAATGGAAATGGGAGACCATATCACTGGACTTTATAACACATTTTCCAAAAACTCAGAAACATAATGATTCAATCATGGTTGTAATCGATAAAGTCAGTAAGTCTCCACACTTTATTCCTATAAAGTCTACTTTTAAAGCTATTAATATTACTGAAATATTCATGAAATAAATTTTTAGACTTCATGGTATTCCTAAAATGGTGATTTTAGATAGAGATGTAAAATTCACATCCACTTTTTGGAAGGAAGTGTTTGTAGGACTAAATACAAATTTGAATTTCAGTACAAGTTATCATCCACAAATGGATGGACAGACCGAAAGGAAAAATCAAATCATAGAGGATATGCTCCACATGTATGTAAGAACAAAGCCAAACAAGTGGGAAGACTACCTACACTTGGTAGAATTTGCATATAACAATGGGTACCAAACTTCGGCTAAGTTGAGCCCTTTCGAAATACTGTACGGCAAAAAGTGTACAACTCCAATTAGCTGGGATAACCCGGCTGACAGACTCATGGTTGGACCAGAGATTCTTCAAGAAATGGAGAACATGGTAAGGAAGGTACAATAGAACTTGAAAGAAGCACAGGATAGACAAAAGAGCTATGCGGATCAAAAAAAGGAAACACTTGGAATTCCAAGTGGGAGACCATGTTTACTTGAAGGTCAAAGCTCGAAAAAACTCATTGAAGTTAGGGAACTATGCCAAGATGGAACCCATTTTTTGTGGGCCCTTCGAGATACTAGCTCGAATTGGACCCGTAGCATATCAACTTGCACTCCCAGCTAATCTAAAAATTCATAATGTATTTCATGTTCCCTTGTTGAAAAAGTATATTCATGACCCTACTCATATGATTGATTGGAACTTGGTGTAGATGGGACCCGGAGGTGAGCTCCAAGTGGAATCCTTATGCATTCTAGACTGGAGAGAAATAACACTTCAGAACAGAGTCATCACTCAGGTAAAGGTTCAATGGAAGCACTTTAGTCCTGAGGAGGCCACTTGGGAATTGGAAGGAGATTTGCGGAAATCTCATCCAATCCTGTTCCAGGAAAGGAATGAACACTGACGAAAATGTTTTACTAAAGGGGGAAAGTATGTGACATCCCCCAAAAATAAAATATTTTTATTTTTGTGTACTAGAAATCTATTTCCATTTTTGGCAAATTCGAATCTGGAAAATTTTTGCCATTTATGGAAATTCTGAATTTTGAATTTAATAATTGTATTTAATTATTGTGACTATTGGGAAGAGATCTATTTGGAATCAACTAACTATTTGACTATAACACTTGTATCACAACTGAATATTTATATTAATTGTGGGAGGACAAATGGAACAGCCATGTTAAAAATCAGCTGACCATGACTCCAAGAGTGGGGAACAAGTTGGAACTGCCTGTGGGCTGATTATTATAAGTGGAAAATTAGATATTTGGCCACTGGTAGCCCCTCAAAATCATGGATTAAGAGATCTGCAAAAATTCCCAAAGGAGGGAAAAATACCAGGGAAAAAAAAATTGATAAACAACATATGCGAGGAGGCAGGACACTGCTAAGTATGCTGGGAAAAAGATTCTTGAGCTCTCTTGCTGTTATGAAGACTGTGGATTTGAGTGTGAGGCAAGAGAAGCCTGCTGAAGAAGAATTTCCTTGCTGTTATGAGCACTATTGAATAAGTGTGAGGCAAGAGGACAACTATTGGAATTGAAGGACATTGCTGAGGAGGAGTTTCCAAGTTCACCCTCATGGATTCATGGTCAGGCTAGGGGTTGAATCGAGCAAGTGACTTTGGCTGCCCTATTCTATGGTTGGGAGGAACATGGTTATTCCCTTTTTCTTCCCACGGATTGGATTCAGATATGTTGATCTACCCCTCTCTATTTTGAATGGCTATGTTTTGATTGATGGCAGGTATCTGTTGTGTGATTATATCTAATTGCGTTAATGTAAACCTTTCCCTCTTGGTTCTTGGATGTTTTGTGTGTAACTGATATTATGCATCTAATTGTTTCTAAATTTGAAATAATTCTTTCAATGGATGATGTTTATCATAGTATTAAATGTACAATCACAGTCTAAATTCTCGAGTGGTCCCTCCCGAAATATGGAAGTGCTAGGCAAATTTATTTTTATAGAAGTTGAGTTTAAGAAAGTCGGTCCATCTATGAGTTAGGTTTAATCTGAAGTCAAAATACTAGATGTACAAAATTCAGAAAGTTAAAGAATTATGGGAACCCCGAAATCCAAACTCATATCCCTCGGATCATCATTTATAATTTCCAAACTCTGATGGAATGATATTCTTATTCTCGTATTTACATAGATGCACAGATCTAGTACTGTTGACATTTAATGCATTGTTTAAAGAGGCTCTGAGTGAACATAATAGGAGTTACCTTTTACAGAACCTGTTACCCTATTGTACCCCTTTTATAAATTATATGCGTATAAAACTCATAAGTTCGATTTTTTTTTGGAATTCTGATAAGTAAACGGATATTGAATCATTCTACACCTACTATTTCATAGAACGAAAGTAAGAATACTAGTACAATATAAAAATCTTAGAATTATGAAAATAATGTGATTTTTGACATTCGGGACTTGCTGGTTACATTTATACGAAGTTCCCTTGCTTTTCCAAACCCCAAAACACCGAATCTCGAAATCTCGAAGTGTTGGCCCCACACCCTTTCACCTTTCTAAATTCGGGAGTTGTTGGTGGTTGTTGTTTGGCATTTGAAACCCTGAAACCCTGAATCCCAAAATCTTGAAGTGTTGGTCCCACACCCTTTCACCTTTCAAAATTCGGGAGTTGTTGTGTGTTATTGTTTGGCTTTTGAAACCCTGGAACCCCGAATCCCAAAATCCCGAAATGTTAGTTCCTTTCTTTTTTGCAACTCGAAAATAGTTGTACGTTGGATGTTTGGCTATGGAACTCATGAAATTCCGAACCCTGAAATCCTGAAATATGGGTCTCACCTTTTCTTTTCTTTCACATTTAGGAAGTTTGTTCATGTTGATGTTTGGATACCGGAACTCGTGAAGTTCCGAACCTCGAAATCCTGAAATATGGGTCTCACCTTTATTTTCTTTCGCATTTCGGAAGTTTGTTCATGTTGATGTTTGGATACCGGAACTCGCGAAGTTTCGAACCCAAAAATCCTGAAATACGGGTCTCACCTTTCTTTTCTTTCACATTTCAGAAGTTTGTTCATGTTGATGTTTGGATACCGGAACTCACGAAGTTCCGAACCCCGAAATCCTGAAATGCAGGACCCACTTTTCCCTTTTCGCATTTTTGAAAGTTTGTTTATGTTAATATTTGGACACTAGAACTCGCGAAGTTCCCAACCCCGAAATCCCGAAATGCGGGGCTCACCTTTCCTTTTCCATATTTCAGAAGTTTGCATATGTTGTTGTTTGGGTACTTGAACTCACGAAGCCCCGAACCCTGAAACCCCGAAATGCAGGCCCCACTTTTCCTTTTTGCATTTCGGAAGTTCGTATATGTTGAAGTTTGGGGCACTTGAACTCACGAAGTTCCAAACCCCAAAACCCTGAAGCACTAGTCCAACCTTCCCTTTGCTTCACATTTTAGAGGTTTGTATCTGTTGATGTTTGGCTTCTGTACTCGCTAAATCTTGAACTTTAGAATCCCAAAATGATGGTCACTTTTTGCGATTTCGAGATTGTTGTGCATTAATGTTGGCTATTGTACTCGTGAAATTCTGAACTCCGAAATCCTGAAATGCTGGTCACTTTTCACGATTTCGGGAATTGTTGTGTGTTGATGTTAGCTGTTGTATTCACAGAATCCTGAACTCTGAATTCCCGAAATGATGGTCACTTTTCGTGATTTCGGGAATTGTTGTGTGTTGATGTTGGCTATTGTACTCATGAAATCCCAAACTCTGAAATCCTGACATGCTGGTCACTTTTTGTGATTTTCGGGAGTTGTTGTGTGTTGATTTGAGAGTATTCATTCCAGGTAGAGGTATGGAAGTAACAGACCGTATTACAAGTCATTTGTATTGCAAACATATGGTAATATTTTTATATATGGAATTGGCCATAAAATCCCAAAGTTACTTGTATTTTTGAGACTATGATAGTGTTTATAGGCACAAACAGATAAAAAAGTAATTAAAAATTATGAGATCTTAGATAAACATTGAAGTGAAGAGTAAACACTTTTATATCGTCAATTAGGAAACTTTAAGTTGAATGGTGAGGACAGCCTACGACAGTAAGGATTCTAACAAACTTTTAGACTCAAGCCTTATAACAGAAAGCTTACTTGCTTGAAATCTTAGAACTTTTAATGGATAAATATACAAACAAATTTTTTTTTTTGTGACAGTTTTTGAGGTACATTACGATATATTTTGTCTATTTCTTGTTGAAATAGATATAAACAACATCTCTTTTAACTTGAACTAGGGTATGTTGATCTCCATCTATATTTCATGTCTAAGAATGTTTTTCCCATAGTTGATGTGTTTATATCGCTTGATAATTATCAGAATAAGTGTTGTTGTGTAAGGCATATAGTTATTTGCTCCCTTAATTTTTCCTCTTCTATACTTACCCGTTTTCCCCTTTTCTTCTTCCTCTCTATTATCCATTTCTCGTTCTATACTTAGTCACATATCTATGCTCATGGGTTCCCAGGGTGGCAGCGTGAGAAATTCTATATCCATCTATATCTTCACATCACAAGTCCGACCAACTACCATTCGTTTCCATACTTAGCCAATTTTATGGCCGCTGGTTCCCGTGTAGGTGCTATCGAACTCTCATGCGCCGTGTTTGGGGTATACATTTTGCACCAAAAACTTTGGTGATCTACAATTAAACCTAAAAATCCTTGAACTCCCAAGACTCACTCTACCTACGATGACTCCGTCTGAATTCTTCCTTATAAGAATGCCAAGTCATATATTTTGTCTATTGCTTGTTGAGATAGATATAAACAACATCTCTTTTATCTTGAACCAGGGTCTGTTGAGCTCCAACTATATTCCATGGTTGAGAATGTTTTTCCGATAGTTGATGTGTTTCTATCACTTGATAATTATCAAACTAAGTGTTGTTGTGTGAGGCATAAAGTTATTTTCTCCCTTTCTTTTTCCTCTTCTATACTTAGTTGTTTTTTCTTTTTATTCTTTCCCTCTATTATCCATTTCTAGTTCTATACTTAGTCTCATATCTATGCTCGTGGGTTTCCGGGGTGGAGGAGTGAGAAATTATATATCCATATATATCTTCACATCACGAGTCCGACTGACTGTCGTTTGTTTCCATACTTAGCGAATTTTATGGCCGCGGGTTCCCGCATAGGTGCTATCAAATTCTCATGCCTTGTGTTTGGGTATACATCTTGCATGAAAAACTTTGGTGATCTACAATTTGACCCCAGACTCCTCGAAATCACAAGCCTCAGTGTACCTACGATGATTCCATTTGACCACCCCGCCTTTCCATACTTAAGACCAAGTGTTGTTGTGTGATGAATAAAGTTCTTTTCTCCCTTTCTTTTTCCTCTTCTATACTTTCCCATTTTTCCCTTTTCTTCTTCCCCTCTATTATCTGTTTCTGGTTATATACTTAGTTGCATATCTATGTTCATGGGTTCCCAGGGTTTCAGAGTGAGAAATTATATATCCATATATATCTTCACATCACGAGTCCAACCGACCACTGTTTGTTTCCATACTTAGCCAATTTTATGGTCGTGGTTTCCCGACTAGGCCCTATCGAACTCTCATGCCTTGTGTTCGGGGTATACATCTTGTAGCCAAAACTTCGGTGATCTACAATTCAATCCCAAACTCTTATAATTCACAAGCCTCACTCTACCTACAATCTTGTTGAAATAGATATAAAAAAAATCTCTTTGGACTTGAACTAGGGTCTGTTGAGCTCCAACTATTTTTCATGGCTGAGAATGTTTTTCCCATAGTTGATGTGTTTCTATCGCTTGATAATTATCAGACTAAGTGTTGTTGTGTGAGGGATAAAGTTTTTTTCTCCCTTTATTTTTCCTCTTCTATACTTACTGCTTTTTCCTTTTCTTCTTCCCTTCTGTTACCTGTTTTTAGATCTATATTTAGTCGCATTTCTATGCTCGTGGGTTCCCAAGTGGCGGATTGAGAAATTATATATCCATCTATATCTTGACATCACGATTCCGATCGACCATCATTCCTTTCCATACTTAGCCAATTTTATGGCCGTGGGTTCCTAGGTAGGCTTTATCGAACTCTCATGCCCCGTGTTCGGAGTATACATCTTGCACCCAAAACTTGGGTGATCTACAATTTGACCTCGGACTACTCAAATTCAAAAGCCTCACTCTACCTATGATGACTCCATTTGACCACCCTGCATTTCCATACTTAGTCTATTCTTCAATGTTTCTCGGGTTAATGGACTCCCAGGTTCACAAAAGTTTCAAAGTATTTTTCTCTCCCCTCCATCCTCGCCACCTTCGCCCCTTCCCAATGCACATTAATTATGATTTACTAGTGACGGCCCACCACAAATATTCAAAAATATTGACATTAATAAGAGGAAATCTCGAGGACATTTCCCATTAAAATGCATTAATGGGAGAATATTATGGAATCTGATGAATTTTTTTGTGTCAATCTTGAATTGGCAAAACATTGTTGGTTATTTTAGTTTTTTTAAGAAATCATCGTAGCAAGAATGCAATATTGTGCTAGCCCACTTTTATCTACAAAGGTGTTGACATGATGCCCCTCTTTAGTATTGTGCATATATTACATCTTGACATATTTGAGAATATGCTTGCATATGAAAATGTTAATCCACCCTTCAAATTTGAACATGATTTTCATTTGGGCCACAAAAAATACTAATAAAATAAAATAATATGAATAGTATTTAAGTAAATATAAACAAATTATCTTTTAAATTGAACCTGATTTTGTTGAGCTCCAGGTATATTACATAGATGACAATGTTTTTCCCATAGTTAATGTTTATGGCCGCGAGTTCCTGAATTGGCGCTATCGAACTCTCATGCCCTTTGTTTCGTGATATACATATTGCACCCAAAACTTCCATTATCTACAATTCGACCCCAGACTCCTTGAAGCCGCAAGATTCACTCTACCTACGATGACTCTATCTGGGTTCGTCTGACTGCCCCACCTTTTCATACTTAGTTGATTTCCCTGCCACCTTTGCACACTTTCCCAATGTAAAGTGATTATGCTTTTATTAGTGAAAATTCACCACACAAGTTCGAAAATATTGGCATTAATGAGCGAAAAGATCGAGGACATATCCCATTAAAATGCATTAAACCAAGAATTACGGGAGCTTATATTACCATCCTCCAGTGTTCATTCTAAATACTATCACACAATTACGGTCACATGTATAAATACAAACAAATATTCATCAAAACATTAAATTTTCTCACAAGCACCCCACATGCACCCCAGTCGCCTAAACTAAGTGATATTTGGATCCATCAACTAAACCTCCCTATTATCGAATTGGCAGAGGCTAATATTATGGCATCTGATTTTTTTTGTGTGTGGATATTGAGCTAGGAAAAATTGTTATTTACTTTAGTTTTTTTAAGGCATTATACCCCACATTTCCATACTTAGTCGATTCTTTAGCTCATGTTGTCACAGATTCGTGGGTTCCCGGGCTCCCAGGTTCACAAACGTTTCGAAGCAGTTTTCACTCTCATCCATCCCTGCCACTTTTGAATGTTTCCAAATTGACATTAATTACGCCTTTATTAGTGACAACTCACCAGACAGATAGAAAAGATTGGCATTAATAGGCGAAAAGGTCGAGGAAATATGCCATTAGAACACATTAAACCAATATTTATGGGAGATCATATTATCATGCTCCAACGTTCATTTTAAATACTATCAGGAGAAAATGAACGTTCTCATCACCTTATGGATGCAACTCGACAACATTTCTATGGAGATACCTTGAATGTTTTTGAGCATGAGGACTAGAGCTTTCAATGGTCCAGAGATTATGATTACTACTCGTCCCTTTCTTCCCAAAAGGAAGTTATCTGGACATATGGAATTGCACGAGCAGGTTGTGTCAACGAAGTTTTTCACTGGAAGGATTTGGTCACTTGCTACACCAAAAACTATATTTTGAACCAATGGATTATCCATTTGCGGGACCATTCCCGAGTCTCCCTATCGCCTCAAGTATTTCGAAAGATGTTAAGACTTTCTAAACCAACACCTACTTTCAAGGGAGAGAATTGCAAAGAGTTATTAAAGAAGCATGATAATGAATTCAACCTCTTTCCATAGTTCTTAGAGGACCTAGCGACCAGTCCCGGGGACATGACCAGATTATAGGTTAGTGTATTTAAAAACCCTTTCCAGGAAATTACATGGATTTTCACGAGGATAATGGGACAAGAAAGTACAACCAACATCTCTCGGATGATTCTGTATATTTTATATTTTACGGTGAAGGAAAAATCCATCTTCCATTGGGGCAAGTTGATTTCGATTGAAATATCTTCCCAGTTATTGCAATACACAAGGGAAAAAAAATTGTTTATGTCATCATATTTAATTTTCGCGGTAGTGCATTGCTGGCCATTCCTTGGATTATCTATTTGTAAGAAGGTAAACTACGAATTTGACCTAGTAAGCTTATGGTAGCAAATATTATGGGGACATGATGCCTCCCAACATTTTTATGAAGTCTTTAATGATTTTGTTTCAGTATTTAAAGGATTGATATTTGGAAAGGATTTTCCCCAGTTGTTTGACCAGGAAACCAAGTTACTGGATAGGAAGGGCACACTAGAAGAAGTGGAGAACTAGAATTTTATAATGATTTTTGGTTCCAAACAAAATCCTTGCTTCCTTCCATGTCACATATCCGGTACAATTGTTTTTTTCCGAAATAACAAGGCAATACACCTACTGGTTGCATTTTTTCCTTGAAAAGAGAAAAATACAATTCANTTTCATAGTCACGAATATGAACAATATTGACGGTTTCACGGGCCACTTTCACAGCTTCAATTGGAAATGTGTTGAAAAAGTAAAAGGGTTTGACCATGATGGTATTTTTGTAGAACACCTATTGGCTATCGGTTTCAACAGTTCTTTCACTAGCACTATCCAGAATGAAGACAAAGATAACGCCTTAGGAAGTCTTTCTCATGACATTGGCAACTTGGAGACAATACTCAACACCAATGATTCATACAAGAAGAAATGAAAAGGGTTAGGTGAGAAAAGTGCCCAATCCTCGACTGCCACACACAAGACTACAACATCTCATAGCAGCACTCCAATGACCTACCCAAGCAAGAAATCCACACACAGTTCTTCAGGTGGAGGAGGAGATAAGAACCCTCCCTTGGGAAAAATTTAAAGTTCTCACAAACTTTCCGTGAGAAAAAAAAGAAAAATAATAGTGCAAGAACACGAGGGACCAATGGGAGAAATTGATATCCACGATCTCTCCCTCGAAGATATGGAACTAGAAATTGACATTGACAAAATGTTCCCTGACGACGACTAGCTAGAGAGCACTGCTCCACATAATCCCGAGATGGAAATAATTGGGACCGATACCTTGGACGAAGAAGAATATTTTGCATTTCAGAACATTGTTTTTGAAAATGAATCCAAAAAATTGGTTATTTAAAAGAGAGATTTAAATAATAAGAAAGGGAAATATCATTCAGAGATGAACCTACAGAACATGCATCCTTCCCAGATCTCCCAGATACACCGAGCAACTGGAGATTCTCTAGACAACTCTATTAGCATCCTTGAAGTGGAGAACGCCAAGCTAAAGGAGCGAATCAGAGAATTGGAGGTATATCTAATGCCTCTTCCACTATTTTCTATTCCTTTGGCAATGATCGAGCCCACCGTACCCGAAAAAAATTTAAAAGGATCAACATGCCCTCTCACATCAGCCCGAGGCTATGTGGAAAATAATATAAAGAGAAGAATGGAATTAATAACAAAATATTGGGAGATGTCAAAGAATATGGTCTCTGTTGGGACAAGAGCGCATGCTTTTCATGAGTATCTGCAAGCAGATCTAAAAAATGAGCAAGGCTTCTACCTCGATGTAGTTGTACCATTTGGTGTTAAATTTACTGGTATGATAGAATTCAAAAGAGGAGAGGAGGATATCCCTTTCCTGGATCGAATAAAACAACTAAACACATGATGGAAAGAAAAGGTAAAAGACCTAAATGGCATCATTCAAGCATGTAGCCAAGCCATATCTAGAAGAGACAAACTATTCAAGAAGCTAACTGAGATAAATCTACCTGGAAACACCAATAAATTCCAAGACCCGAAATTGATATTCAACTCATTTTTTTTAACCAAGAAATCATTTGATGATCATGTTCAGATCTATAAAATACTGTCATTTGAAATTTTTTATGGAATTTTAAATATGGTGAAGATGACATGAAAAAATGGCTAGTCGGTTATTCAATTAGAAACCAATATATTCAAGAAGAATTGCACAACCTCTCTATTGATCTAAGGGACTTGGAAAGTGAATTATTCAATATAAAAATTTGGTATGAAATGAATGTGGTGCCCATGAGGAGATACATCGAAGAGTGGTTCAAAAAGGCTGTCGACAAGATTACCAATGAAGGGCAAATGATGCTTCACACGGTTCCCATAACCGTCGAGGAAAGCCATAAAAGGAAATCGGTGAGAAAATGACAAGGCATGGGACACCATCATGGTAAGTTGATATTGATCACATTATTTTGTCTTTGTCGATGTCTTCATCCAGTTACTCTATCTCTTTAAATACAAAGCTTTAACCGAGGAATGACAATTTTTTCTTTCTTCTTGCCATGTGTTGTTGTTTTCCATCGCCAAATTTCTTCTTTCTACAAGCTTGATTCTTGTACATATTTTCTTTGTAGTCTGTGGGAGCCCCAATCCCAGTCATTATGGCAAACATATTTAAATTTCACAGAATATGTACCAAACTATATATTTTTTTACAAATTCCAAAACAACTATTTTGGGCAATATTCTCAAATGTATTTTGTAACCTAGTTTATGTGAATATAAAATATTTGAGGTTGTTTTATGGTGATTTTCAACGTTTAGTTTTTTTTTTTTTTTTTTAATTTTGTATTTTTTTTTAAATTAACTCATTTCCATGTACATGTTGGGGTCTTGTTCCTATTTAATTTTGTGCATATATTGCGGCTTCCTATATTTCAGAATATGCTTCCATATACAAAATTTTAAGTCATATATTTTTTCTCTATTGCTTATGGGTTTGAGAAAAAATTGTGAGCCGAAAACACCCTTCAAATTGGAACATGGTTTACATTTGGACCATAAATAATATATTAAGATACATTAATATGAATACATATGAAATAAATATAAACAAAATCTCTTTAAACTTGAACCTTACTTTCTTGAGCTCCTGAATTGGTCACGGGTTCTTGGGTTAGCGGACTGACATATCCTCATATCCATCTATATCGTCACATCATGAGCTTGACCAATCATCGTCCCTTTCAACACGTAGCCAATTATCTCACCGCGGGGTCCCGACTTAGTGCTATCGAATTTTTATGCCCCGTGTTTCGTGATATACCTCTTGCATCCAACACTTCCCTGATATACATTCTGCACCCAACACTTCTATGATTTACAATTTGACCCCAGACTCCTGGAACTCGCAAGCTTCACTATACCCGAGTTCACACAAGTTTCAAACCATTTATCGCTCCATTCAATCTCCGCCACATTCCTTCCCTTCCCAATGCACATTCATTATGATTTTACTAGTGATAACTCAACACACAGGTTCTCTTATTAACATTAATAAGTAACAACTGCATTCAACCGTGATTTATGGGAGCTCGACTGACCATTGTTGCTTTTCATACCTAGCCAATTCTATGGCCGGTAGTTTCTAGGTTGGCACAATCGAACTCCCATTCCATGTGTTCTGTGATATACATCTTGCACTCAAAACTTATGTGATCTACAATTCCATACTTCGCTATTTTTATGTCCGTCGGTTCTCGGGTTGGCGTTATTATAAATCTTTCACCCAAAAATTCTATGATCTACAATTCCGTGATATACATCTTGCACCAAAAACTTTCATGGTGTACAATTCCTCCAGCTCACAAGCTTCACTCTACCTGGGTTCACAAAAGTTTCAAATAATTTATTGCTCCCTTCCATCCCCGCCACCTTCGCACCCTTCCCAATGCACATTGATTATGCTTTTACTAGTGACAACTCAACACACATGTTTGAAAAAATTGGCATTAATAAGAGAAAACCTCGAGGACATCTCCCATTAATACACATTAAACCGTGATTTACGAGAGTTCAACCGACCACCCTTCCTTTCCATACTTAGCCAATTTTATGGCCGCAGGATCCTAGCTTGGCGTCGAACTCTCATTCCCCGTGTTTCGTGATATACATATTGCACCAAAAACTTTTGTGCTCTACAATTACACCCCACACTTGAACTCGCAAGCTTCACTCTACCCATGTTCACAAAAAGTTTCAAAGCATTTATCGCTCCCTTCCATCCCCACCACCTTCACGCCCTTCTCAATGCACATTAATTATGCTTTGCTTTGTGAAAACTCACCACAGAAGTTCTAAAGGATTGACATTAATAAGCGAAAACCCCGAGAACATGCCCCATTAAAACGATTTAAACCGTGATTTATGCGAAAACCTCTACGACATCTCCCATTAATACACATTAAACCGTGATTTATGAGACTCCGACCGAACACCCTTCCTGTCCATACTTAGCCAATTTTATAGCCACGAGTTCCCGGGTTGGCCTTATCAAACTCTCATTCCTCGTGTTCCGTGATATACATCTTGCACCCAAAGCTTTTGTGATCTACAATTCCACTCTGCACTCCTCGAACTCACAAACTTTAAAAGTTTCAAAGCATTTCTCTCTCCCTTCCATCCCTGCCAACTTCACGCAGATTAATTATGCTTTGATTACCAACAACTCACCACACAAGTTCCAAAGAATTGTCATTAATAAGAAAAAACCTCGAGGACATCTCCCATTAAAATGCATTAAACCATGATTTACGCAAGATTATATTATCATACATCTTCTTCACATGTTACATTTCATATTACTTTATGGGAAGATTCCATTTCATACTAATTGCTTTGTTCCTGCCATCTATTCTTGGGTAGATTCTTTTTCAATAACTGTAAAGTAAGATATAAGTTATATCTTAAATTACTATTCAATGTAATTTCAATATAGCTTTTAATATTTAAAATTTTCTTATCATTTCATTTCTAAAAAACAATTGAACATAACTTTTTAATATTTTTTTTTTTTCATTTAATGTTACATATTTCAACTTTCATTTCCTTATTGTTAAAGATCTATTCTAATTACCCATTGATTACCATACTATTAATTTCTGTTTTTTTAACAATATTCCTCGCCTTTCCCCATCTTCTAAAAATCATCCTCATGAATAATTATAAGGTGCCAACTATCATCTCCATTCCCATATCTACTTGGCAGGGACATGCAACACTTGTTTATAAATGCAAGTAAGATATGAATATTAAATCTCATTCATTGATTTGGAAGGATGAAGAAGAATATGCCAGCAGCTAGTCATAAGATTAAGATTTATAATTAAAAGATCAATAATTATTCTCATTTACAATAATTTAGCCTCCCATTTACAATAATTTAGCCTCTGAATGTAATAAATAATAAATAAATAAAATTTTAAAAATTATGATTATAAAAACAAATTTGGATGAAACATAAGTGCAATTTCATCAGATGCATATAGCTAACAACATAATTATGCGTATGCATGTTGCCGAGGATCAAGATTCGTCTCATACTCAAGCCTGCAGTCATACATTCAACTGCATTTCAATATATTCCTCACTATTTTTCTTGATCGATTCCAACGGGTTGCCTCCATCCACTTTTTCATCTTCAACACGTCGACTGTTTTTGATACGATAAAAACAATATAAAACCATTTGATCCAACCCCAATGGCACTCCAAGAAATTTTGGTGCCTGCGCAATATGAAGTACACCGCCCAGAAACAAATACATCAGTGGGCGCTTCATATAGTGGCTCTTATTGCACCATAATGTTGGGTAATATAATATAGTCACATAAATTTCGCGATATACGCTACTAACACTATTTTATTTATTATATTATCATTATGATAATATCTTTGTTGAGACTGCCATACACCATCCCCAACACACTTTCGAGGAAAGAAAACATCGAGAAATAGAAGCTCGACATGAATTCCACGTTCTTTGTTTGAATTACCAGTCTCTGTATAAAGATAAACATAGTATAAAATGTTAACAATAGGCATTATCAATAGCAATGAGGGAAGCTAGAAGTGTTTGATCCTTTTGAGATTCTTTATTCTACCACTGGTATAGTGTGCCATAATTATGAAAATAAAAGTAGAGCGGAGTAAAGCTTACAATTACGGATAGTGGCGAAGCATAGAGAATAACAGTCGCTACCATTCTCGAGTTTCCTAAAAGGACCTTTTTATGCATGTGATCATGTACAACACAAAATGAAGTTATTGCAATAGTCCCAAACACCATCAACGTGCCTGCAACCATCCCGACCATTTTCCTCTGCAAACAATATATAGAGAGATAAATAGAGAGGAGGTAAGTCTAATCCCTCCAAATTGCAAGTGTATTATGATGACTCTTGAATTAATATTTACACCAGAGGAAATATGATGAGATTCCAATACCTTGGGTTTAGGTGGAGCGAATGTGAGATAGATGTAAACGAAGCAACACTCGAGAAGGAGGCCAATAACATTGACAACCATAACCACAATGTTATCCCATCGGTTACTGATCAGAGGAGAACCATATAAAGTGTATAAGAGACAATTGAAAATCTCTATTGTATACGGTAAGCCCGAAAATCTCTTTGTACTTCTCTTTTCTATCACTCTCTTGAATGTCGTACTATTCACCAATATCAAAAAAAAAAAACCTATCGTTATATCCAATATCATGTTTTACTCGTAGTTAAATTTTATGCTTTGAATATATACCCAGTGATACCATGGTGTGAAAGTCATTATACTTACATCGGTGCATTGTACATCAACAAAGAAAAGGCACTTACTGTAATGTCATGTCAAGAAAGAAAAATCAGATCACATGATTAACATTTTAGTTCATATACAATCAACATAACTATCTAAAATGTGAAAATTAGGTCTCGTTTTGATCATTAGAAACATAAATTCCTATGTATAATTATAAGGGACTGAGACAAAGATTAGTATTTAAGGATATGGTAGTGCTGAGAGACCTAAAATTCCAAATCCCAAGAGTACATACTTGTTCATCATTTCCTTCTTTTCAAACACTAAGTTATTTACTTGCACCACGAGGAAAAGAAGTGGAAACCAATGCCTGTCAACAATGAAGTGGGATAATTCTCTTGCTTATAGAATTTGCAGTATGAGCATACAACTACGAGAGGTTGGGTGTTACTTATATGTGTTTCCTGCCTTGCAATTTTACTTTGCTTCCTCTATGTTTCTGCACAGATATTCTCATCGAAAAAACTGACTTTTTCTCCTTGAGCACATTAAACAAACATAAAAGTACCTGTTATTCCAGTGGTTTTGGTTGATCCTACCCCTGCAAATGCATTTCATCCCTACATTGCTTTCCCGATAACCGTTAAAACACCATGTTTAATATTGTATTCCTATCCCACGGGCAAACTCATTTAGTTATTATTATTTTTATGGCCGCCATAGGTCTGCTTTGTTGCCATATATGCCCAAGAATTTATCCTAACCGTCTCTCTCTATTGAATATCTCTCTATTTGCATTATAAGTATCTTGGACTAAATTTCATATGCATCTTGGGATTCATTTCAGTGTTGAACACTGTGCTAGGGTGCTTAATATTTTATTTCAACGCTTTTAATAAATATGGTGCATAAACATCTCTAAAAAAATATGAGGTGACATTTTTGGTGCTCTATACTTCGACTTGAATCTTTCCTCATCATTGGTATTTTGGACTAATTTTCAGATTCATTTTAATATTAAGAAATGTCCAAGATGCTTTTGTTTTGTAGGGTTTAAATTCAAGTCTAGCTTCTAATGTATGACTTTATTAGTCCTTGTCAAAGGCATAGAGGAACTATAGCGATCGATAATTTGTGACTTCATATTAATTTGTCCTTTGACCACAAATATTTGCATAGTATTTATTGTTGGAACTAATGAACTAAAAACATTGATTTATATATAATAAAGAGTACCATATATGTCATGATCTCATTGGATAATAGATTAGAGTTCTTATTGTCGGCTTCGCTATTCCCAATGTTTTATATGTTAGCATATCCAAAGTTTTTGATCATATATGTCTTTTTGAATCATATATTTTCTTATGTGTTTGCTCGAAGGTGGATTAATGCTATCATTAGTTCGAATGTTTATCTTAACATTTTCTACTAGCTAAATTTATCCTAGGTTTTGTTAATTATAAATATTTTTATGTTTGTTGTACTATTGTTGTTATTATTATTTTTATTTTTTATTATTAATAATTACTTAACTTATAACATTCTTTCTTAAATTTTTACACAAGGCAAGGCCCTAGGACGGTTTTGACAGACTTAAATGTTTACCTAACATGCCTCACAACCTTAAATGTTTACTTAACATGCTAAAATATTGTCTGTAGTGAATTTGCACAGATGACGGAATTCTTGGGTGCAAAATGTGTATCACGGAATTGTTGGGTGCAAAATGTATATGACGAAAGTGTTGGGTGCAATATGTATATCAAGAAACAAGCCGAACATGAAAAATGAAAAATAAAAATAAATATGAATTAATTGAGTAAAATTTAACAAAACATTATCACAATATTAATAATGAATACGATATTTAATATTAATATTATAGGATACATATCATTAATTTTACTTTATAGTTTATTTATTAATATTAATATTAAGTATTATATATAGGTATATATCTATTTTCACTCTAGAGTCAAGAATGATCAATTTCTAGGTAGAAACCTTTATTATCATAAACAAAATCAAAATTCCAAAATTTGAAATTTACATTTAAAAACATTAAAAATAATATTGAATAAAATTTAAATAATTGTTTATACTATTTTTTAAGTAAAAATTGTTATAACATTATATAAATTACTATAAATCTTGGTAAGCATGACTATGAATGTGAACCCGTGAGTCCGTCAACCCGCTATTTTATTCTACTATATTTTTATAAGTATATGACGAAATTGTTGGGTACAAAATGTATATGAGAGAAGTGTTGGGTGCAATATGTATATCATGGAACAAGCGAAACATGAAAAACAAAAACTAAATATGAATAATTAATTGAAGAAAATTTAACAAAACATTATCACAATATTAATAATGAATATGATATTTAATATTAATATTATATGATAGATATAATAATTTTTACTTTATAGCTTATTTATTAATACTAACATAAACTAGTATATACAAGTATATATCAATTTTAACTCTAAAGTAAAAAAATGATCAATTTCTAAGTACAAACCTTTATTCTCATAAACAAAATCAAAATTCCAAAATTTCAAATTTACATTTAAAAACATTAAAAATTAAATTTTGTTCTACTATATTTGATTAAATAAAATTTTATTAATTGTTTATATTAGTCTTTAATTAAAATGTGTTATAGCATTATATAAATTACTATAAATGTTGGTACAATGTTATGATATTCTATAAATTACTAAATGTCACATTGTTGTCGGTGAGACTCTTGATACATAAGCATGACTATAAATGTGAACCGGTTATTTTGCCAACTCGCTCACCTTGTCACATCTATTTTATTATACTATATTTTTATTCATATATCAAGGAATTGTTGGGTGCAAAATGTATATGATGGAAGTGTTCCCAAGATGTATATCATTAAATATGCGGGACATGAAAAATGAAAAATATAAAAAAATATGAATAATTAATTGAATAAAATTTAACAAAATATTATCACAATATTAATAATGAATACAATATTTAATATTAATATTATAGGATAGATACGATTAATTTTACTTTATATTCTATTTATTAATATTAATATAAAAGAGTATATACTCGTTTTAACTCTAATTCAAGAAGTATAAATTTCTAGGTACAAACATTTATTATCATAAATAAAATCAAAATTTCAAAATTTCAAATTTACATTCAAAAACATTAAAAAATAATATTGAATAAAATTTAAATAATTGTTTATAATATTTTTTTTAGTAAAGAGTGTTATAGCATTATATAAATTACTATAAATCTTAGTAGAATGTTATAATACTGTATAAATTACTAAATCTCATGTTGCATTCAGTCAGACTAGTGATACATAAGTATGACTATAAAATAAGTCTACTATATTTTATATTTATATGACTAAATTGTTGGGTGCAAAATGCATATGACGAAAGTGTTGGATGCAAGATGTATATACAAGGGACACATGAAAAATGAAAAACAAAAATAAATATGAATAATTAATGGAACAAAACATTATCACAAAATTAATAATGAATACTATATTTAATATTAATATTATAGAATAGTTATCATTACTTTTACTTTATAGTTTATTTATTGATATTACTATAAAATAGAATATACAAGTATATATCTATTTTAACTCTAAAGTCAAAAATGATCAATTGCTAGCTACAAACCTTTATTATCATAAACAAAATCAAAATTTCAAATTTACATTTAAATACATTAAAAATAATATTGAATAAAATTTAAATAATTGTTTATATTATTCTTTAAGTAAAAAATGTTATAACATTATATCAATTATTATAAATCTTGGTACAATGTTATATTATTCTATAAATTACTAAATCTAATTATAAGGTGGGTGAGACTTGTGATACATAAGCATGACTATAAATGTTAATCCAACCAACCCAACCAGTGAGTCCGCCAACCGCTATTTTATTCTACTATATTTTTATAAGTATATGAAAGAATTGTTGGGTGTAAAATGTATATAACATAAGTGTTGAGTGCAAGATGTATATCACGGAACACTCGCGTAATGAAAAATGAAAAATAAAAAAATAAATATGAATAATTAATTGAATAAAATTTAACAAAACATTATCACAGTATTAATAATGAATACTTAATATTATACGATAGATATCATTAATTCTACTTTATAGTTTATTGATTAATATTAATATAAAATAGTATATACAAGTATATATCCATTTTAACTCTAGAGTCAAGAATGATCGATTTCTAGGTACAAACTTTTATTATCATAAACAAAAGCAAAATTTCAAAATTCAAAATTTACATTTAAAAACATTAAAAATAATATTGAATAAAATTTAAATAATTGTTTATACTATTTTTTAAGTAAAAGGTGTTATATCATTATATAAATTACTATAAATCTTGGTACAATGTTATAATATTCTATAAATTACTAAATCTCATGATGATGTGGCCAACCTCCAAGTCCACCAACCCACTCATCGTGTTACATCTATTTTATTTTACTATATTTTTATAAGTATATGACATAATTGTTGGGTGCAAAATGTATATGACGAAAGTGTTGGGTGCAAGATGTATATCATGGAACAAGGAGTACATGAAAAATGAAAAATAAAAATAAATATGAATAATTGATTTTATAAAATTATCACAATATTAATAATGAATAAGATATTTAATATTAATATTATAGGATAGATATCATTAATTTTACTTTATATTTTATTTATTAATATTAATATAAAATAATATATACAAGTATATATTCATTTTAACTCTAGACTAAAAATATCAATTTTTATGTGCAAACTTTTAGTATCATAAACAAAATCAAAATTCCATATTTACATTTAAAAACATTAAAAAATAATATTGAATAAAATTTAAATAACTGTTTATATTATTCTTTAAGTAAAAAATGTTATAGCATTATATAAATTACTATAAATCTTGGTAAAATGTTATAATATTTTATAAATTACTAAATCTCATGTTGGGGTCAGTAGGATTCGTGATACATAAGCATGACTATGAATGCCAACTTGTGAGTAGGTCAACCCACTATTTTATTATACTATATTATATGACAAAATTGTTGGGTGCAAAATGTATATGACTAAAGTGTTGGGTGCAAGATGTATATCACAGAACAATATAAAATAAATAAATAAATATAAATGAAAAATGAAAAAATAAAATAAAAAAAATATAAATAATTAATTGAATAAAATTTAACAAAAAATTAATACAATATTAATAATGAATATGATATTTAATATTAATATTATAGAATAGATATCATTAATTTACTTTATAGTTTATTTATTAATATTAATATAAAATAGAATATATAAGCATATATCCATTTTAACTCTAGAGTAAAAAATGATCAATTTCTAGTTACAAACCTTTATTATCATAAACAAAATCAAAATTCCAAAATTCCAAATTTACATTTAAAAACATTAAAAATAATATTGAATAAAATTTAAATAATTGTTTATAATATTCTTTAAGTAAAAAATGTTATAGCATTATATAAATTATTATAAATCTTGGTAAAATGTTATAATATTCTATAAATTACTAAATCTCATGTTGCAACTAAATCTCAGCATGTCACATTTATTTTATTCTATTATATTTTTATAAGTATATGACAAAATTGTTGGGTGAAAAATGTATATGACATAAGTGTTGGGTGCAAGATGTATATCACTTAACACAGGGGACACGGAAAATGAAAAATAAAAATAAATATGAATAATTAATTGAATAAATTTAACAAAACATTGCCACAATATTAATAATGAATACGATATTTAATATTAATATTATAGGATACATATTATTAAATTACTTTATAGTTTATTTATTAATATTAATATAAATAGTACATACAAGTATATATCCATTTTAACTCTAGAGTCAAGAAGGATCAATTTCTAAGTACAAATCTTTATTATCATAAACAAAATCAAAATTTCAAATTTGCATTTAAAAACATTAAAAGTAATATTGAATAAAATTTAAATAATTCTTTATACTTTTCTATAAGTAAAAAGTGTTATAGCATTATATAAATTACTATAAATCTTTGCACAATGTTATAATATTCTATAAATTACTAAATATGAATAAAATAAAATTTAACAAAACATTATCACAATATTAATAATTAATAAGATATTTAATATTAATATTATAGGATATATATAATTGATTTTACTTTATAGTTTATTTATTAGTATTAATATAAAATAGTATATACAAGTATATATCCATTTTAACTCTGGAGTTTCGAAAATTACCAATTTACATTTAAAAGCATTAAAAATAATATTGAATAAAATTTAAATAATTGTTGGGTGCAAAATGTATATGAGGCAAGTGTTGGGTGCAAGATGTATATCACACACTAGGGACATGAAAAATGAAAAATAAAAAATAAATATAAATAATTAATTGAAGAAAATTTAACAAAACATTATAACATATTAATAATGAATATGATATTTAATAATAATAGGATAGATATCATTAATTTTATTTTATAGTTTATTTATTAATATTAATATAAAATAGTATATACAAGTATATATCCATTTTAACTCTAGAGTCAAGAAGGATCAATTTATTATCATAAACAAAATCAAAATTCTAAAATTCCAAATTTATAATTAAAAACGGTATCAAATAAAATATAAATAATTGTTTATACTATTCTTTAAGTAAAAAGTGTTATAACATTATATAAATTACTATAAATCTTGGTAAAATGTTATAATATTCTATAAATCACTAAATCTCATGTTGTTGTTGGTTGAACTAGTGATACATAAGCATGACTATAAAATGTGCATTTCATTTC
>JASDQU010107642.1:166924-188708 GCA_032191745.1 Picea mariana | reverse complement strand
GAAAACCCGTGAGGTAGGGAAACACCATACAATGGATCCTATTGTGGAAGGGATACTCTCATGTTCACTTGTCTTTTCGAGGGGGAATCCTCCTATTGAGATACATGCTCCAAATACAATACTTCTGAACTTGTCTCATTACATTGCTTGAACCCCTTTATATAGTGCTACCACCCACCTATGAACATTCTATAGGAGGAACCTGCTAGAAGTGGAACCTTCGAAGAAGTCCTCTTACATTTATTATATCTAACTACCATAGTGAGTTGTATTTAATACTATAGTGGACCTAGTCCACCTTACATTGAATGGCCTCCACTATTATGACTATGGGCCCTCTGCACCCCCCACTACCTCTCTAGATACCTAACATTCCATCCCCCTTATGAAAGCATTGTCCTCAACGCTTGTTATGAGGGTGTACAACCATATACCAGGGTCCCATGGATAAGTGTGGACCATAATACTGAAGTAGACTATAGAACCATGGTCCCATTTAGAAATGAAAGCCACCATGTTGAAGTAGTCCAACCACCATTGTAAACTAGGGTCCCATGTCCAGGTGCTCATGTCAAATCCATGCAGAAGATATTGAAACCCAATAACCAAATGGAAATTATGCTACAAAGACTCACACCTATCATGTGGATCCAAATAAGAATATCTATCCACATAGTGGGAAAGGGTCATAGAAGAATACATAAGGACTAATACCACTGTAGAATATGCAGGATGGACACAAGTAATAATCATTGGCTCCCGATTTGTCACATTTATGTTCTCTACAAAAGGTGGAGTAGAGTTATCAAATAAAAGATGAAAATAATTATCATCCCAAAAATGACAACTTTCCATATACCAATCATCAAAATTGACCTCAAAATCATACCAAACATATCTTTCTTGATTATATTTTTCCATAATATGCCTTGAAATTTTGGACTCTTCAATACATTCTTCTTGAATATCTTTCATTTCGAATTTGAGCTCTTGAATACATTTCTCTTGAATATGTTGCATTTCAAGTTTGAAATCTTGAATTGTTGTCTTGATGGCTGCCATGATTTGAGAGTGAATATCCATCGGAAACACCACATATAATATACAAAAATAAAAATTTTAAAATGTTTTATCCAATGGCACTGATCTGGTAGCAATATAGGCACCCTATGAAAGGTTATGAACTCTGCAGTTCCACCGTCGTCACGAAAACCCAAAAAAAAAACGATTTTAAATCAATGATACCTTCACTTCCAGAGCTCCAATTTCGACGATTTGTTTTTTGAAATTGGGTGAAATTTTGAGAGGGACTCATATATGCAATTTTTTTTGGAAAATACAGTACCAAATTCTACATAAATTAGAAAAATCAGACGGTCGTCCGTGGAAAAAACCCTGAAAATAACAAATTTAGGACTTCAATAACTTTACTTCCCAGACTCCATTTTGGACAAATTTTTTTTTTTAATTGGGTTTTTTTATGAGAGTAACTCAAATATACAACTAATTTATATAAATTGTGCACAAAAATCTACAAAAATTGTCTGGAAAGTTGCGACCCTCTTTTTCTTCTCCAGAAAAAAAAAATGCAAAAAAAAAAATATTTGCCAACACTTTCTGCCAAGGAAAGTGATCTGATACCAATTGTTAAGAACCAAATAACTTCATATAGAAACACCACAAAGATTCAGAGAAAAATATAGAAGAAACCACACTTTATTATAGAAAACCCTTGAGGTAGGACAACATCATACAATGGATCCTATTGTGGAATGGATCCTCTCCTGTTCACTTGCCTCTTCAAGGGGCCATCCTCCTATTGAGATACACAGTCCAAATACAATATTTCACAACTTGTCTGATGAAATTTCTTGAACCCCTTTATATAGTGCTACCACCCACCTATGAACATTCTATAGGAGGAACCTTCTAGAAGTGAAACATTCTAAGAATTCCTCTTACATTTATTATATATAACTACCATAGTGAGCCTTATTTAATACTATAGTGGACCTATTCCACCTTAAATTGAATGGACTCAACTATTATCACTATGGGCCCTTTTCCCCCCTCCACTACCTCTCTAGATACTTAACAGAGGGGGTGGAGAGAGAGTGAGACTAATTGTGAGAGGAAGGGGTGAGATATAGGGAAGGGAGGGTAGAGAGATATAAAGAGAGAAATGAGGGGGGATTAGAGGAGCGAGAAGGAGGAGGATATAGTGAGAGTGATACTAACAACAATGAGAGAGATAAATAGGTGGTAGATGTAGGACAGAGAGGGAGGAGAGATACTGGGAGGGAGGGGGAGAGATAGAGGGAGGAGGGGGTAGAGAGGGAATGTGTGAGTGTTAGAGGGGGGGAAGAACAAGAAAGAGAAGGGGGATGGACAAGGACGAGGTGGAGAGAGAGTGAGACTGATTGTGAGAGGAAGGGGGGAAATAGAGGCAAGGAGAGGTAGAGATATATAAAGAGATAAATGGGGGATATGAAGTGTGTGTGTGAGAGTGTGGGAGGATGAGAGATATAGACAACCATGGGAGGTAGAGAGAGGTATACAAAGGAGTGAGGTAGAGAGTGAGTGTGTTAAAGTGTGGTAGGGAGAGAGAGGAAGACATAGAGGGGGGATAGAAAGTGTGTGTGTGAGAGTGTGGGAGGGAGATAGAGGAAGACATAGAGGGGGGGTATAAAGTGTGTGTGCAAGAGTGTGGGAGGGAGAGAGAGGAAGAAAAATATGAGAGATAGAGAGTGAGTGTTTTAGAGTGTGGGAGGGAGAGAGAGGAAGACATATAGGGGGGTAGAAAGTGTGTGTGGTAGGGAGAGAGAGAGAGGAATAGAAGGGGAATAGAGAGATTTTGTGAGAGTGTGAGAGGGAGAGAGAGGAAAATAGAGAGGGGGGTAGAGAGAGAGGTAAATATAGGAGAGAGGGGTAGATGTAGGAGATATAGAAGAGAGATAGTGGGAAAAGGGGGGTGAGAGAGAGGGATCCTAGGGGGAGATAGAGAGTGCATGAGAGTGTGAGAGAGGGAGAGAACAAGACAAAGAGAAGGGGTAGAGAAAAATATGGAGAAGCGAGGGGAGAGAGCAAGACAAATATGAGGGGTAGAGACAAGGAGGGAGAGAGAGGAGAGGGCGAAAGAGAGGGGGGTAGAGAGAGGGATAATGAGAGTAAGGGAAGAAAATAGGGAGACATAGAATGGGGGTAGAGAGAGAATGAGAGGAAGGGGGGGATATAGAGGGAGATAGAGAGTGGAAATAGAGAGATAAAGACGGGAAAAGAGAGTGAGGCTGCAATTGACAATAAGGGAAGAGATAAAGGGTGGAAAAGAGAGGGGAGTGAGGGACAAAGGGGCAGAGAGAGGGAGAGAGGGGGTGTGAGAGTCCGAGGCATGTCAAGGTAAGGTCTAGCTCTAGGTATTTCCATGCCTTTTAACCATGTCTATGTCTTACAATGTATAAGAGTGTGAGGGAGAGAAAGGGAGACATATAGGGGGGCTAGAGAGGGAGAGTGAAAGTGATATAGTGAGGGGGGGTATATGTATGAGAGGGAGGACAAATATAGAGAAAGAAATGATTTTTGGTAGAACGTGCATGTTCCTAAAGCACATGCATGCTTCTAGAATGCATGCATGCTCCTAGAATGTGTGTGTGCTCCTAGAACACATGCACACTCTTAGAGCCCATGCATTCTCTTTTGAATTCAATTTTTTTGGGTGGGATTGACAAGGTGTATGCTGAATTGGTTGGATCAGATTTTGGTTCGTGATGACAAACCTAGTGGTTCAGTGTGCAAATTGATAAAAAAACTCCATTTTTGTGAATACCCCTCTATATCTTTGTCTTTCGTGTTATTTTTCTATAGGCTAAGCAATTTAGTTGTTGATGAAACTATAGACATAGATCGAATCAACTATGTAGATTTCAAATATATAATTTAATATATATATATATATATATATATATTGTTTACTATTTTTAATGTATTTTTGTCTTCACCTATATCAAAATCCTAGAATGCATACCTCTCTTATTTCTTCTATACATTTTTCTCGGCTTAAGCATTTCCCAAATGAGTTATATGCAACACTAGATGATACCAATACCTACGATATAAAAATAAAATAAAATTGTTTTGATCATGTTAATCCCCTCTTATCATGCACAAACAAAATACATTGTAATTTCATGCATATGTTGACTTTGATAATTTAAAAAAAAATATTAAATTAATATTAAATTTTCTAAAAAATACACAACACAAGAAAAATGGGTTCTCTACAAGTACACATGTTTTTGGAACGAAATTCCATCGTTAATATACTCAACACTTGCACGAAAAAAAACATATACCTTATATTTTGTTGGAAAAATAAGATAACAATGTTAGAAAAGATCAAATTTGACCTAGTTATTCACATTGTCTATGAATAAATGTTTTATATTGATAAATCTAATTCAATTTCCCATGTTTCATCTTCTTACGCCATATTCAAATTCATTGTAAAAGTACCTTGAATAATCCCTCCAAGTTAACACATTTTCTGTTTTTCAAGGTTTGCATTGCTACTAACGCATCATGAGAGACCATCATTAACTTGCACTCATCCATACATAAATTGATGTGTTGAAGGAAAAAAACTAGTAAGCTAGACCTAGCCAATACCCAAATAGAGAATGAGGTTTCCTACTTGTATGCCTCTATTGATGAGCTTCTTAAAGAAGTTTATCACCTTAAGGAAGAAAATATCTAATTATTTTATGAATATCAGAATTTGAAGAAAGATTATGATCTATTCTTGTTGCAAATGGATAAGAAAGGTGAAACCATTAAATGATTGTAGTATTGCAAACATGGGTTTGAAGTAGAACTAACTATATCGAAAATGTTATTGATTTTTTGACACGTCCTCAAGGTTTGTTGGCTACTAAGTTGTCTTTTCTACCAATTTTAAAAAAGAGATTGGGTCCCAATTGTTAAGTGAGTTAAAATATCCTAGAGCATCTCTTGGATATGATTAACATTCATATATATCATCTCTCGGATATGATGAACATTCATTTGCAAATAAGGCTTCTTTTACAAAGTCTGGAAGAGTCTTGTTTGTTGTAGGAGACTAAATTGTAGAAAAATAAACCAACTAATAATTATTCTACGGGACTCGATTTTTCTTTTTTATGATAATACACCACAATTTTAAACTATTATTGAATATGATATTGGTATTGATTATGGCCTAAACATTCATTTTATATTCTTTCAAAAATAAACAATTATTTATGCATAGAGACCTTCTCCGTGCAACAAAAAATTGACTACAAAGGTGTACATACCCTACCCCCTTATGAAATTGAACAATTATTTTTGCACAAAGACCCCTTCCATGCAACAATTTGACTACAAATGTGTACATACCCTACCCCCCTATGAATTTGAACATGTGATTTTTCCAACATTAGAACCCCCTTGACCCAACACCTAGGTGTACATACCCTACCCCCTCTTGATTTGAACCTATGAGATCCTAGGAATAAACACATGTTCTTAACCATTAAGCCAATCATATTATACTTAGTATTTGTTTTAAGTATTTTTTTTAATATTTAAATAATTTTAAAGAAAACAACTATTTTATTGTACATTTAAATCTTTATAATTAGCTACTTATTTTTTATAATATTAATTAAATAATAAATTTTATTTTTATAATCTAGGCATTTTATTTCAATGCATATTTTTTTTTAGTTTGAAAGGAAATTACTATATAATTATTTAAAGGCATATATTTTTTACTTGAAAGGAAATTACTGTATGTATATAAATAATTGAATTTTTGATATATATATTTGTTTGACAATCATTAAAAATTTTGTAATTTTTTTATTATACTAAATAATATTGATTTTCCATTAAATATAATTGGAATAATTGAAATAAAAGTTTATATAACTTATATAGTTTACAGTGTTTTGATCATTTATATTTAAAAAAAAAAAAGAATGAGTAAGTTAATTTTAGTATTTTGATTGATTTTCACTAGTGTCCTAGATTCGATTCATTTTAGTATTAAGAAATGGAGTAAGTTAATTTTAGCAAACAGATTTGGTTTTCATGAAAATAATAAAAATAAAATAGATTTAAATCTAGTTAGATTTTTAGAAGTAGTTTGAGTTTCTCATGAATCAAAATTTCATGTATTTTAGAATATTATTTTAGAAATTTTACTATATTTTAAATCAATTTAAATGTTCAAAAATCAATTGAAATTTTTAATTGATAGGAAATTTAAAATAAAATCCCTAAAAAAAACATATGAAAAAAATAACTCTTAAAGGAACACTTTTGTTTCGTATTGTTAAATGCAACAACTCTCACATTCTAAAGTATTACTTCACACTTTATTCGAACCCGACTTTTTTATGTTCATCATTTTATTATATGGCGGCAACTAATTTTTTATATAAGTATTACTTACCTTCCACCCCTTTCTATATTTTAATGGTATACCCCATATATATATATATATATATATGTTCAACAAAGTTCGTACGAGATCAAGTTTTATCCAAGGTCTAAGTGTCCCAACATAAATCAAATAAGTTTCCTTTTATTTATTTTAAATGAGCAAGGTGATAAAGAGTTAGAGTAGAAATAAAACACCTCTACTGAGTAAGGTGATAAAGAGTTATAGTGTAAATAAAATACTTGTATTAATTTATAATTTAGAGATATGTTATATAATAAATATAAAAAATAGAATTTATATGTTTAGAATTTTAACTATATTTATATGTTTATGTATTTTAAATTTTATTATAGATCAATATGTGTACAATATTAAAAATATTATTAAAAATGGAAAAATGAATGGAGAATTGTTGGACTTATGGATCTATAGTTTAGTCTTGTTATTTAAGTTTAGTGTTTAGAATTTATAGAATACTTTCTCAATAACCTGGCATTAATGTTATGGTAGTCCCACTTTGAACTTGAGGCACCACACACTACTAGTTCCACTTCTGAATGAATTGACACTTGGAATCATTTTTCCAATCCATTAGAAGGTATTTTTACTATTCTAGCTATCTCTAGGATTTATTCTATTGATGATTTCAACTACAACAAGATCTAGGTCAATCTTCTTTGCACTAGGTCATCACCACCACTAAAATGTGTTCATTCTTAAATTCAGCAATGCATTATTATCTATTTTATATTAAGAAATTGTCTTATTTAAGAGTTGTACATTGGCAAAAGGAATTTCCCTTATGTTAGTAGTAGAATGAAAGATGATGGATTGGTCCCTATTTTCTTCTCCTAATCAACTTCTATTTGTAGCATCCTCATGTGTTTGAAAATAGTGTTTACATATATAGACCTCTTCCCATTCCTCTATTAATTGTCATGTTCTTCACCAAAAAACTCATGTTCGTGCTTTGTACCTTTGACCTATATGTTTATCCCCTCCACAACTAACCTCACCCTACCCTCAATTCTTTTTATCTTATGCCTCCCCTTCGACATCATTTTCCATATAACACCCCATTTTTAATCCCCTTCGTCAATTGTAATTAACTATGATTAGCAATGGTGTTATCTCATCATGGAGATATAATTTCCCTGCCATGGAATATGAACATTGTAAATATATTATTGTTTAATATAATATGCCGCACAATTGACTAAATGGTGGAGCACTAATACTAGCCATGCTACTATGAGAGGGAACAATGAGGGGACATAGAAAGGGGTTCATCACGTTAGGAGACCCAAAACCTCCTTGATGAATTACTTATTTTGGGAATAATCAATTATTCCCCTTTTTCCTAAATTAAAGACACATAATGAGTTAAAAAAGGGGGATTAGTAGTTTAACAACCACCCACCCATAATGAATGGAAGGAAATTCATGTTCTAAACCATGTAAATGGGAATGAACTATCTATGTGTAGAAATGTAACTGCAAATCACAGATCAAGGTTTAATGTCATGAACTACCAAGAATCCGAGTGATCGGGATCACTAGGATCCAAAGTTTCCTCTATCAGAACTTATGGATGTGGAAGGCCAAGATGGAACCAAGAAGTGGAACCTAATGGGAAAAATTATGACTCGAGTTGGGATTATGGAAGTGGCACTTATCCTTGAGAAGTAAGCCGACGTGGAACCCTGTGGTGGGAACCATGTATTTGGAAGCATCAAATAGATAGACCTTTGCAAAATTTGGGTTCGAATTCATAATTATGACCCAGAGGACCTGTGAAGTAATGACATTGAACTACTTGTCGGTGAAATGGAATTAGAACATGGATTTCCATAGTGGCATGATAACTATGGCATATGCCACAATGGTGGGCCAAAGAGGTGATCTCTATAATTCCAAGGGATAAGGATAAATATGGATTGTTCATTGGAAGTCGAGAGTAAATGTCGACCATCAATTAGGAATTTTCCCATCAGAAGGATCTGACGTTACAGAGAGAACACCTTGCGCCAGAGTTTTTTATGGAACCTTCCTGAAAAATTTATCCTTTCTCTATTAATAGTGGAGGTTGTGAGTGAAAGAGGATGGACGAAGGTTTTTGCAGAGGTTTTTTTTACCGATACACGTATAAGGAGGATAGGTGCTTGAAGCACATATAAAAAAGATGCCCTAATGCTTAAGTATTCAGAAGCACCGTCACGCATTATAATAAAAAATGAGCACCAAATAAAGCACCTCGATGTCATTGAACATTACGACCTAGTGTTATTCATGTCGGCATGCAGAGTGTGGTAGGGTAAATATTTTTTTTTTTCAAATTGTTTTTTATTATTACACTTCGCATTGTGCTTCCAAACCCTCAAGAAAGCATTGATGCTCAGTATCCTTCCAAGGAAGCCCTGTTTGTAGTGCTCTACAATGTGTTCGATAGCTTCACTGGTAGATTCCACACATTTCAAAAATTTGGAAATTACCACAAGTTTTCATTTCTTCTCAGCAGTGGAACCATGCCTCCTTGGGACATAAGAGTCCACGTAAATTGTTTATGACCTTCCTATTTTCATTTTCATCAGATTAAAATTTGAATTTTTCTTGAAATTCAGTCTTCTTTTCAATTTTTTCCAACTCCACATGGCGCGCTTGAAAGCTTTGGCTCACCTTGAAGTGGTGCATCCTATGCATAAGTGTATAGTAAGCACTGCCACCGATACATATACTTTAACGGTACACACCAGTGCATTTGAATAAAATCACCATGATTAATTTTAAAAAATAAAAATAGTGGTGTGTCTTTTGTGATGCCATGTTATCGATGCATTAGAAAAGACAATGCAATGATAAATAACATGTCGTTTCTCTAATATCACTAGAGCACCAATGCATTACAAAAGAAAATGCATCGCTAACCAGCACGTCAGTGCTCTAGATTCACTAGAGAGTTGATGCATTCAATTTAAGCAAGCACATTGCTAGGTTAGAAATCCATAAAATTTATCATACCGACACGTCCATGTTAACCAAATGCACTGGTGATGTTAAAATAACCACACCAAGAACGATAATGTAAAAATTAACATAGTGAGACATATTGCTAGACACCCCATTGCCAGTGCTATGTACAACACAACACACCAAAAAATAAAATCTTGGTGCTCCAATAACACGGTAGCATCGATGAGTTCATATTAACACATCGCACCGCTTAATTTGCAATAAAATAATTTAACCTAGTGGTGCCCTTAGGTCCAACAAACACACTAGTGTTGTAAAGAGCATGGCACTAGGTCAGATATTTTACAAACTAACAGTGAAAATCATCTTATGGGATGTACTGCTAAAATACGTGTTGATGCAGAAATATACATGGTCCATTGGTGCATAAAATCTAATTGTATGCACTGTCGTTGTTCAAAGAAAATAACCATGATAAATTTCCAAAAAAAACATAACAATGCATCCTTAGTGATGCCCCTTCACCTGTGCATTATATTGTATTATGCATTGCTAAACAACATGTGGGTGCTTTGGGAACTTGGGAGCACTAATGTGTTTAGTTTAACCAAGTGCACCATTAAGTTTGCATGACATAAAATTTATCATAGTTGTGCGTTGATGTTAAGAAAATGCATTGGTGTTGTTAAAGAAACGACATCAGAAAAATATTTAATGACTTGGAATATTGGGGTGTCTATTTGAACACCATGTTATCGGTGCTCTATACAACACAATGCGACACTGCTAAATAATTTAGTGGTTCTCTAATAACAGGGTAGCACCGATGTGTTAATATTAACGCATCAGACCAATTAATTTGCAATAAAACAATTTAACATAATGGTGCCCCTACGTCCAAAAACCCATCGGTACTATAAAAATCATGGAATCAAGCTGAATATTTCACAATTTAGCAGTGTGATGCATCTTATGGAATGCACTGCTAAAATATGTGTCGATGTGACAATAAATGTGTAGAATCAATGCACAATAGTAACAACACCGTTGGTCGGTGTTGTTTGTATGATGTAGATCACTGATAACAATGTGTAGTGACTCTTCAAGGTGCACCAATTAATTTTCTACTTTTGTTTTGTAAACATAAATTAATTTTAGTTTTTGTTAAATACAAGTTATTTATATATGTGTGTGTTTTGATAATCTCAAATTATTTTATCCATATATATGTTCCTAAAAATATTTGTATGTGAATTAGAGATGACAACGATGAGAGGAGGATAAATAAAAGTAACAACATCAACAGATCAAAACATTTAACATTGCATGTGAGTGGGAGGTCCAGAAGAGGGACATGGAGTTATTCATTCACCCTATTACACAAGAGACACATACATGCAATTAGATTTGGTCCCAATCAATGTTATCAACCCACAAAGGAGGATGTTTATTTCATCATTGGTTATCTAAGAGGGGGAAGGTTTGGCCTCAGTTCCCTAATATACCACGTAGTGTTGCAGGAGAGACCCATCTGACATATGTGCGGAGATATGTCAGTTCAAAAATCCTTTCCTCTTCAGGATTCCCGTTCTTAGTGGTTATATGCACATGAGTTTATTTCATAGAGAGGAGGTTAAGTTCCTGTGTTTTATTATTATGACACAGTCACACTTTACCTCTAATGGGAAGTATATTAATTTCCCTTTGGTGTATTATGTAAATATTTTAGTGTAGAGGCCTCAAATGATTAGGTGGATGAATATTTTTTTGAGACAATTTTGATTTGCATTGGATTGTTGCCACTCCATTTTATTTGGGAGGAGATTCTTCCCATTCGTGTTAGAGTTCATTACATTATTTTTTGAGAGGGTTCATCCCATTTGACCAGGAGTACCCTGATTTCCATCTAGTTCTATGTTCGATGCACATATGTGCATGTGGGTGCAATGTTTTCCCAAGAGGGGCCCGTCGGACTAGCCGTGTACTCCGGTCAATAGGGAGGTATGCGATTTTTTGGCCGGAGAGGAAAATATTGTTCTTAATGTTGTACAATACCTGTACATAGGGATGGATTGGATTGAATGGCCAAACATCCTATTAACATTATCCAAGCCACCATATAAGAAAGGTAATATTATCTTTATGTTTTGATAAATACAGTTGCATATTTTTATGTCTTATTTAATGCAAATGCAATTTATTGTAACATTTTGTTTCAATTGTATTATTATTGTTATCTATCATTTTAATGATATTGGCACATATTTTGGGGATGAGCCTCCCCATTTGGATGAAGAGATGGACCAGACATAGGAGTATCTTGTAGTACATACACCCTGCATGCCACGTAGGCTAGATCAAAGAGTAGATATAGAGTTGGTGGATGACCTATGTGGTGTTATGGTTAGTCATGGAGTGGTACCAACACTAGTTTGAGACATATTACATGTACTAGAGCTATCTATGATATGGAAGACTCTGCCTGATGACATGAAATCTCTGATGTGTCATATTTGCACTATTGTAAAACTCATCAAGAGGTTGAGGGATCCTACTCATGATTCTAGTCCATCAGACTCATCACCAAATTGATACACATCCTCTACTCCACCACATGGTTCTACTCCAATTGATTTTTCTTCTTGTCCACAAGTTTTCGCATCATCCGTTGATCCTTGTGCTTCCCCTACAATAGTGTGTGGATAATGTGTAGATATTGTGTCTTATGTGGAGAATGGTTGATAAATGATTACTGTGGTTGGGTTCCAGAGGATTTCCAATCCTCTTTCTATGACTTTGGAATCATTGTAGGTGAATTGATAGTGCCACCAACATCTTCTGTTGCTTCGCCAACACATTTCGTTTCCTATAGAAAAAGAATGTCTGAATTATCTATCATTATACTATTTCGAAGAGTCCTTTGTTTGGATATTCTATTTAGGCCTATTACATTCCATGTGATGATCTTCATCATGAGGATTTTGTTGGGGGTGATAAGAATCCCTCAACCAGGCATTGGATCTGTCCGGAGTTAATCATGAAGTGGCCTACCTCTTTGATCATCTGTTGGGTCGATTTGCATCCTTTTCTCTTACTTTATTTATGTGCTCGCCTAGGATATGGGCTTGGGTATGAGCTAATGCCTAGTCTAGAGGTTTCCCCTACTATGG
This sequence comes from Picea mariana, assembly GCA_032191745.1. NCBI lineage: Eukaryota > Viridiplantae > Streptophyta > Pinopsida > Pinales > Pinaceae > Picea > Picea mariana. The sequence continues at coordinate 176,105 of JASDQU010107642.1, read as the reverse complement.
AATCTATGAATACTTTGTGGAATTTTCTTAGTTTCTGGACCGAAATATATTGTAATTCCTTCTTTTTGAAATACTCCTCCAGTTTTTCCAGATCTATGTCAGTGAGGTCTTGTTCATCCATCTGCATAACTGAGTCCTCCTCTACCCCCAAGACCCCTCCTACGCCCTCCAGGGAATGGAAGCAGCGGGTGGTGATTTTCTTTAATACTGGGTTGTGATATTGTTTGTCTTTTCCTTTTCCATTGTGTTGATGGCCTCGTTTGTGGGGATTCCCCACTTCCTCTACATCCGAAAGATGAATTAAAACATCAAAATATTTACTTGTGGGGATATTCTTATATGTCCCCTGAATGGGTTTCTTTGAAGGTTGTTTCCTACGGTTGGTGACTTGCATGAAGCTATCCTTTGATTTTTCTTCCATCGGTGGTCAGGCTGAGGCATTAAGGGGGAAGTCTCAGAAGGTATGTTCATGCTCATGACATTTTCAACAATGGAAGGGTATGTGCTCATATTGTATGGTTTGGATCTAGTCTTCATCCTGATATTCCATGGTGACTGAGCCTCAAAAGGCATTGAATATGTTCATGCATACACATATCTTGGCATAGGGGGTATATCTCCTCTATTTTTTTGCCTTTGAGGATTTCACATATCTTCCTAGGGTGTTTCCTAATCCCATTAGGATTTATTCAAGCCAAAAATCCCAAGGAAGGGAGTAGAGGCTGATCCAGATTGGTGCAAAAGAGAAATCCTCTTTTTTTGGGTTGAAGTAATTTTTCTAGAATCAGAGATATAATCCTGCAAAATTGAAGAAATATGGGGGATTTTCAAAAACCCTGTATTTGTCTTCCATATTGTAAAAAATGATCATGGAGAAGCTTTTTGATTTGAGCTAAAGATCATATTCCCCTTTTCGGTTCCAACAGTTTTTAATCCAGTGCTCTAGATCTCTTTCAAAGGGTGATAACCCTTAAAATTTTTCAATTAGGGCATGGTATTTCATAAACTTGGTGTGATCCCCGACTCTTGTGGAGTTTATAATATATCTTGGTGCCTTAGTTGCTTGAGGGATGCATTTTCCTGGTTCCCAAGTGCGAGTTTCCTTTGGATGGGAAGTTTTCTTTTCCACCTCCATATCCTTCTTGGAGCTCTATTCATCCTATAGGATTTTCCCTCGAAGATGTGGTGACGAATCGAATGGCGACCTTCTGGTCGTGGAACCTACCTTCTCATTTGCAGATACATTCTGATATGAGGGGGTTTGCACTCCCCCCTTTATATCCATGTTTCTCGATCAATTGTGCTATTGTTTCTGAAACCTACACCTCTGATCGAAGAGAATACCCAAGGTTTATAGGTTTAGATGCACACTATCATGCTAACCCTAGCTCAACAAGAGATGCATGTAAAAATTTCATCATGAAAAAAAAAATGGAATAAGTGTGATGATGTCGATATTACTAACTCTTTGATTTGTTCTTATACAAATGATGCTCTTTCTTCTATCCCAAGTAATTGTATAGATAATAGTGTAGATGTTTTGACACCTTCTCATGTTTTGTTGGCTATTAACTTTTTGTTTTGTAACAATTTTCAAAAAGATAATAGAAGTACAGGGTCCCAATTATTAAGTCAATAATCTCTTGGATATGATGAGCATTCATTTAAAAACAAGAATGGTTTTACAAAGTCTAGAAGAATCTTTTTTGTTGCAAGAGGAAGTCATTAAATTAAGTTACATAAAAATAAAGTTCAAAGTTATTAATTCTTCTATTTAAGGGACTCAAATTTTTTTTGATGATAATATGTCATAATTTTAAACTGTTATTGTAGATGATATTTTTCTTCATGTGTAGAACTTTCTTGAACCTTTGCTTAAGCAGGAGATGTGATTACACCTTTTGTTTATCTAGATTAATATTATTTTCCATATCTAAAACTTCATGATAATTATTGGACCATAAATTGACATTCTTGGATTAATGGAAATTATATTTTCAAATATTTGTACTAGTACCAATTACAAAAGTAGATTATGGTTGGATTGATGAATTGTCGTGGCAACATTTTAATAGGTGTTTGAGGACTTCTTACAAATGTAAATAATCAATTGTAGAATAGTATAGTTCTCATGTTTCTTGATATTGATTCGTTGGATTGTTCGACTGAGGTTCAACCACATATGTTGTTGTTACTAGCATTTGACACTTTTATTGTTTTATGGATGATTGTATTTCTCCCTTAGTTGTTTTTTTAAAGAGGGGATGCTATTGATTGATGCTAATATTTCAGTGAGGTAAATCAACTTGATATGTTTAGTTTTTTGATCAACTAAGATTTACTATTTGGACCAATTGTACTAACTTAGACTGAGATGTCGAGATATGTAGATTAAGTAATGGTATGTTGAAGCAACTAAATATTTGATGATTTATTCAATAGATCATGATTGGTGGATAGAGACTAATTATTATTGATGTCTTATTCTCTAGTTGACCAATTAGCTAGGGATATAATGCATTATTGACTAGTTGGCTCCTAGAGTGGGATTATGTTGTGTTGTTTGTCTAGTTAACTCATAGACTAGGACAATTTGAAAAATAGTTTGGGAATTTTATTGTTTGGTTTGATATTATTTGTGTATTCCCTATTTTATCAACAAGGTGGATAGATCCTTTCATTGATTTCATTTCAAACTCTACTTTCAGAAGAATTATTGTACCACGGATATTTACATGATATTCTTTGTGCTTGGAAGTTTTTCTTATTATACCTAAATGAGTTATTTTTCTTTGGTGATCATTAATTTTCACTCTTATCATATTAAGGGGGGACAAATATGTAATTTATTATAGAGGTGGCAAGGTGGTAGAACCTATGGTTCTTTGTAATATCATCTTGTTGGAGTATGGATTTGAGTGTTAGAGGGAGTCAAATGATCAATTGAATATGCTCACTTTGATAATTTCCATATCCACTTTTTATGGGAAGTTACATAGATGTGGTCTAGTAAATGATGATTTGGTAATCTACTCATATATATATGGTTTATCATACATTATTTCATGGAAATTTACTCCTTGAAGTTAAGTAATAATGATGTCTATTGACACCATCACTACTCTTGATGTCTCTATTGTTTACTTTAAATGTTTATTGCATGTTCCAAAAATATGGATTTGATTTTCCCTTTTTAACCATGGTCAATACCCCTAAATTATTTCTTAGTAAGAAAAACCTCCTATAGGTGCTCATAACCCACTCAAAGATCAAATATCCTTTTTGAAGGGCCTATGTGGTGATTTGAGACCATGCTTAGGGAATGGTTCCTTCAAATACTTCATGAATTGAGGAATTTATTTCCTCTCCTTACCATGGACAAGAACCAAATAGCCATCCTTGGTGCATAATACCTCCTAGTGGAGTGCATAATTGGAGGCTAGATATTCCTTTTAAAATGCCTCTATTGTTGTTCAAGAACTCATCATGGGTCATATGCCTTAAGATATTAATTTAGGTCACAATACACTTTATTTTCTCCCTTTACAGTGGACAAGATATCTATACACATCCATTATGTATAAAAAATTATAATGATTCCCATATTTCATTCAGAGGCCACATACTATGAGCCATATAAGACTAATTTTGATCATAAAATTCTTGTGTTTTACTTCATTTTTACATCTTCAACCATGATCTATGATATGGGCCTTCAGAACTACGAAAAGTACACAAAATATCATAATTATGCACATATCCAACCAAGAGGCCAATGATGTAGGTCTATATGGTGGTTGGAGGCTTCATTTTTTTCCAAAGGCCCAAAAGCCACCTCTTGTGTGCAAAACCTCCTAATGGTACCCATATCCCACTCAAGTACAACGGTACTTTCTAGAGGTTTTTGTCATTGTTTGAGAATTATTCATGTCCCATAAGACCTATAATATTGATTTATGAATGAAGGACTTTATATTTCCCCCAATAATGGTAAAGGCCCTCAGATCCACCCCTACTAAAAACAAATCCTAATGGCACCCTATCCCACTTCTATACAAAATATCCCTTTTAGTGGCTACATTTCAAGGCCTTGATCATGGACCATTAGTTCAAGAATATTCATTTAGAATTTAATTTCATGAATTCACCCCCCCCCCCAACCTTGGCTAAGGGATTGAAACCTCTCGATGATGCATAAAACAAAGTAATTGTACTCATATCTCACTAAAAGTATAATGGTGCCCTTTAGAGGACATGTTATGTGGTTTATGGCATCGTTTATGGCCATTGGTCCTCAAAGGATTCATTAAGTACCCAAGGAGCTTATTTTTCTCCCTTGACCATGACCAATGCCTTAAAGACACCCTTCGCTAACACACAAGGCTTCGTAATGGTATCCATATTCCACTTGGAGGCCAAAGATTACCTTTGAGATATGTTTTATTTTTAGGACATGTTCATGGAAAATGACCCTTAGAGGTCTATTTATGGTGTGAGGCCCTTGTTTTCCTCATTTAACTATGGTCAAGAACTGAGACCCATCCATATTACACATAAATTATCGATCATGCGTATACCTAACTTGTATTTAAAAGAGCCACTTTCAAAGGTCTATATTATATTTTGTGCCCTTTCATTGCCCAAAATATCAATAGTCTTAACTTAGGGCCTTATTCCCTTAACTTCTTCCCCAACCATGGTCCCAAATTCATCCCTAGTGCACAAAACATCATGTTGGAACCTTTATCTAATTCTAAAGATATTGATCTCCTATACAAGGCATGTTTTGTGGTTTGATGCATTTCTCATTCCCCTTGGTCTCTAGAAGCTTCATCTAGGAACCGTAGGGATTATTTCCCTCCACCAACCATTGGTAAGGCTTTGAAATGCATCCCTACTATCCAAGGCATTATCGGAGAAACCTTACTCCACTTGGAGGACAAATATCCCCATTAGAGGGCCCTTGTGGTGTCTGAAGCCTTGTTCATGGCCCATGAGCCCTAGAAAATTCATTTAGAGTGTAATAACCTTATTTTCCTACTCTTATAGTGGCCCATGAGCTGTAGAAGCTTCATTTAGAGCTTAATTACCTTGTTTTCCTCCTCTTACAATCACCAAGTCACCAAAACCCATCCCCCCATGTGAAAATCCTCCTAAGAGAACCCATATTACCATTTTAAGTTAAAAATCGCCATTAGAGGGACTATGTAGTGGTTTGAGGTATCAATCATGGCCTAAACATTCATTCTACAGTCTTTTGAAAACAAGCAATTATTTATGCAGAAATATAAAAACATCAAGAGGTAAAGAGGTAGAGCTCTTTAATACCTTTCCAACATTACTAGCATGTGCACATTCTTGTGCATGCTTATCTTGCAAACTTTGTGGTAGCATGTGTGGTAGTTTGAAAGGAATCATGACTATTGTAAAATGAACAAGTGTAATGGGCACCCATTCTTGTTGATGAATTCCCCATTTCCATAGAGGTAAAGAGGTAGAGCTCTTTAATACCTTTCCAAGATTATTAGCATGTGCACATTCTTGTGCATGCTTATCTTGCAAACATTGTGGTAGCATGTGTGGTAGTTTGAATGACATCATGGCTATTATAAAAGGAACAAGTGTAATGGGTGCCCATTATTGTTCATGAATTCCCCATTTCCATTTTTTCATTCATCCACTTTATGATAGCATTGAATAATATTTTTTTAAAATTTAAATGATATTGAAGAAAACAACATTTGATTAAATATTTAAACCTTTATAATTAGGTAACTATTTATTTATAATATTAATTAAATAATAAATTTTATTTCTATAATTTAAACATTTTATTTTAATGTAAATCTTTGTATACTTTAAAAGAAAATTTCTATATGTATCTTATAGAAAATAATAGTTATTTTTATATTTATCTTTTTTGATATCATTACAGAAATTTTGGTATTTATTTTTTTCTTTACCATTTAAATTATTTTGGTTTTTTAATTAAATATAATTATTTAATTTGAATAGTTGAAAGTAAAGTTTATATAACTTATAAAGGTTGAGTATTTTGATGGATTATATTATATTAAAATTTATATTTTAAAAAAATTGATAAATTTCATATTATATTTATTGAAAATTTTAAAATAAAATAAATAAAATATTAAATAAAATTATAATTTTTAAATATAATCATGTATATATTTTTAAATAAAAAATTGGTTTTCCCACATTATTAAGGAAAAACTATGCTTATGTGAGAAAAAAAATTCATCATAATATTTTCTAAGTATGAAATTCACATAAATATTTTTTGTTATGGTGGATATATATAGAGAGAGAAGTACATCATGAAACAATTAGAAAGAATGAAATTTTTTGCATCTTCAAATTATGAAGGCAAAGTAAAGTTATATTAGCACAATTACATTATAAAGATGGTTGATATAGGTGGATATACCATATTAATTATTTTTATAATAAATAGTTTAAATTAAAGTTGGGTTAGGGTTTAGTATTAAGATTAAAGTTATTAGGATTTCATTTTAGAAGTTAGATATATCTATTTATTATAAAAATAATTGATATAACCGATTTGATATGCCTATATCAACCACCTTTATAATGTGGTTAATCCTAATAATCCTAATACTAACCCTAATAACATATCCCTAATCCTAATGATTCTTTTATACTATCTTTACTTTTCATTATGTATTCATTCTTTTAAGTTTATATTAGTATGAGAGTTTTATTTTTTCATCTTTTTATTGTGTTTTCACCATGTCATAGTTTCATGGAACAAGTCATACACTAATATTTTCATGAAAAATGGATACGAGGGTGGGGGAATTATTAGAGGAATGTATATATGAGGGTGGGGGTGAGGGTGCGGGTGGGGGAATTATTAGAGGAATGGATTATACATTCCTCTAATAATTCCCCCACCTGCACTCTCATCCCCACCTTGATATAAGGTGGGGAGATTATTAGAGGAATGTATAATACATTCCTCTAATAATTCCCCATCCCCACCCCCACCCACACCCTCACCCTCACCCTCATATTATACATTATGGGGGAATTATTAGAAGAATGTATAATACATTCCTCTAATAATTCCCTCACCCCCACTCTCACCCTCACCTTCATATTATACTTAGAGGAATGTATAATACATTCCTCTAATAATTCCCTCACTCTCATATTATACATTCCTCTAATAATTCTCCTACTCACCATAGTGCTCCATAATTATGAAAATAAAAATAGAGCGGAGTAAATCTTACAATTACAGATAGTGGCGAAGCGTAGAGAATAATAGTCGCTACCATTCGTGAGGTTCCTACAAGGACCCTTTTTATGCTTGTGATAATGTACAGTACAGCACAAAATGAAGCTAATGCAATAGTCCCAAACACCACCAACGCGCCAACAACCATCCCGACCATTTTCCTCTGCAAACAATATATAGAGAGAGAAACAGAGAGGAGGTAAGTGTAATCCCTCCAAATTGCAAGTGTATTATGCTGAATCTTGAATTAATATTTACACCAGAGGAAATATGATGAGATTCCAATACTTTGGGTTTAGGTGGAGCGAATGCGAGATAGATGCAAATGAAGCAGAACTCGAGAAGGAGACCAATAGCATTGAAAACCATAACCACAATGTTATCCACCCATTGCTGATCAGAGGAGACCCATATAACGTGTAGAGGAGACAATTGAAAAGCGCTATTGTATAGGGTAAGCCCGAAACGCTCTCCGTACTTCTCTTTTCTATAACTCTTTTGAATGTCGTACTGTTCACCAATATCACAAAAAATAAAACTATCGTTATATCCAATATCATGTTTTACTCCTAGTTAAATTTTACGCTCTCAATATATACGCAGTGATACCATGGTGTGAAAGTCATTATACGTACATCGGTGTACTGTACATAAGAAAAGAAAAGCAAATGCACTTCCTGTAATGTCATGTCAAGCCAGAAAAATCAGATCGCATGATTAACATTTTAGTTCATATACAATAAACATAACTATCTAAAATGTAAAAATTAGGTTTGGTTTTGATCATTAGAAACGAAAATTCCTATGTAGGGCACTGCGACAAAGATTAATATTTAAGGATATGGTAGTGCTGAAAGACCTAAAATTCCAACTCCAAAGAGTACAAAGTTCATCGTTTCCTTCTTTTCAAACTCTAAGTTCTTTACTTGAACCACCAGGAAAAGAAGAGGAAACCAATTCCTGTCAAAAATGAGGTGGGATAATTCTCTTGCTTATAGTATTTGCAGTATGAGCATACAACTACGAGAGGGTGGGTGTTACTTATACGTGTTTCCTGCCTTGTAATTTTACTTTTCTTCCTCTCTGTTTCTGCACATACATTTTTTCCCACTTGGTGGACGCCTGTGCAAAAAAACGTGACGTAGAATGAGAAATCGTAAAAACTGACTTTTTCTAAAGCATAACTTTATTATACAATGGCAACTAATTTTCTTATAAGTTTTACATGACACTTTATTCCATCTTTTGTTTAAGTATATCTTTTATTATGGCCAAGGCATATTGTTATGATAGGTTTTCGGAGATGTATATGTTTTATTATGGCCAAGGCATATCCTTATAATAGGTTTTCAGAAATATACTGGTTGACAAGTTTTGGAAAACCATTAATTTTTTCCACCTTTCTAGTGCTTTGAAACGACCTATCTTTACAGTTCTTTGAAACTGCCTCTATTATCACCTATGACACTGTAAATGTCCTAAATGGAACTAGGGGAGTCTATGTCATGGTCTATGTCAAGCTCTAGATCATTGTCTAAATCTATCTCTAGCTCTATGTAGTGGTCTAGGTCATGGTCTTAGTCAAGCTCTAGGTCATTTTCTAAATCTAGATCTAGCTCTGGGTCATTGTCATGGTCCAAGTCATGGTATAGGTCCATGTCATGGTCATCGTATAGGTCTTGGTTTAGGTCATGCCCCAGGTCTTTCCATGTTTAGGTCTTTCTATGTCTAGGTTTAGCTATAGGTATTGACATGTCTAGGTCAATGCCATTTCTATCATTGCCATGTAGGGAGGGGGGCTGCAGAGAGAGGAATAAAGAGAGTGTGAGAGGGGGAGAGGGGAAGAAAAAGATAGTGAGGTAAAGGGAGACAAAGAGGGGGGTAGAGAGAGAGAGTGAG